>JAUELO010438900.1:0-14057 GCA_032357855.1 Amphibolips quercusostensackenii | reverse complement strand
GAACTGTGGCGCAGGACCCCATTGGAATTGTCAAGCCCATTCCACTCCTTTTACAATATACACCGGATCCTGCCTTCTTCTTATTTCTGAATCAATCTATAAACAAGTTGTTCCTATCACTGGGCAGGTGTTCGTCCCCGTTAACCCGTACCTCCTACGTGGACAGAATAACCCGATACTTCTTGTCGAAGAGATAGTAAGTTGACGTTTTGTCCCTGAGCATACTCAAGGATGACCTGCTTTTGATGTCGGTTGTGATCCGCCCTATTGTCTAGATTCTTTTGCGTTCTACCCTATTAAATCTTTAGGCTGCCTTTCCAGCCACGGCCTTAGTGGTGTAATGGAAAGGCTCTAACCCTGCTAGTGACCCGAATGTCATTGTGAGTGTCGACTTTGAGGCACCAGTGACGCTTCTTAGAATCAATCCTCTGATTCTTTTCAGTCAAAAATTAACAATTGGCAGTTAGACCCTGCTCTAACACACAACTGCTGCATAGGTTAGTCTATCGGAGAATCGCTTTATGGCTCTTCTACAGAGCCATAAGGTTGCTACTAGCTTTTTGCACTTGTTTTCCAGGTGCTCGTTT
Organism: Amphibolips quercusostensackenii; assembly: GCA_032357855.1. NCBI lineage: Eukaryota > Metazoa > Arthropoda > Insecta > Hymenoptera > Cynipidae > Amphibolips > Amphibolips quercusostensackenii. Next base: position 13,470 of record JAUELO010438900.1, on the reverse strand, counting down.
TATGAGAGATTCTTATCTAGGATGACTCCTAGATATTTATCTCCTTCTTTGACATGTAGCTGTTGTCTTCCAATTGCAGTGTACTTGTAGTTGCCCATATATACCAAGAATCCACTATCCCTAGTGCTTGCTACAGCAAGCACTAGGGATAGTGGATTCTTGGTAATACAACGATAGCGATTTCTCGCTCTTTGTCGCCCGCACGGAAACGTTGCGGCGACTTCAAACTCGCTCGAGTAGTCATATCTACGAAACTTCTCGATGGACATTAATAATTCTATTTTCAGTTTCATAGAGCGCACTAAGAGAAAAAATAATCTTCGCTCGAATATGCGCTGATGCAAATTTCAGTGGTAATATTTGCAATTGAAAACTGCACCTACATTGTTTTTTAATGAATTTTTATGAAAAGTGTTGAAACAACGTTTGCGAATCATCGAAAACGTGCGTTGGAAATTGTTTGCTAGCTTTATCACCTCGCCGTATCTTTTTTATGCTAATTTTTTGGTAAAATAAGAAATCGGTACAACTTTTTTTATTTTTCTTAACCTCTTCTCATTTTACATATCTACTTATTGAATGTAATAATTTGGACATGATGCAAAGTACGTTTTTGTCGAGTGTGTATCGTTTCGTCCTTTCCAGAAGTTGTAGAGCTACACCGATTCTGAGAATCGGGCTCTTTTTGAGTCGTTGGTTACTGCTGCATTTGTTAACAAGGTAATTTTTTTTTATACAGTGATTTTTTCGCGAGGTCTTTGTTAAATTTTCTTGTGATTTATTTAGAAACCTGGCTAATAATGTACAAATGTACAAATATGTTCAAACATGTAAAAATGTTCAAATATGAACCGCGAGTATATAAATATTATGTACTCTAAACATTAAGTCATTCGTCTACATCGTTATATCAAAAGGCATATCTGTAAAATATAAAAAGAGGTGAGAAAAATAAAAAAAATTTGGGTCGATGTACTATTTTACCGTGAAATTGTCATTAAAAAAGTTACATGGAAGTGATAAAACAGACAATTTGCAACGCTTATTTGCGATGATTCGCAAACGTTCTTTTAACATTTGTAATAAACATTTATCGAATAATAATGTATTTGCAATTTTCAATTGCAAATAATACTAATAAAAAATTGCATTAGCGCATATTTGAGTAATGTTATTTTTCTTGTCGATGCGCTCTATGAAATTTAAAAAAGAATCAATCATTTTTATAGAGTAGTTTCGTAAATATGACTACTCGATCGAGCTTAAAGTCGCCGCAGCGTTTCCGTGCGAGCGACGAAAAGCGAGAACTCGCTATCCCCTCCCCAGCGCCCTCGGTCGCGCGGCATTGACGCTCAGCGGATAGGTCACATTCACTTTGCCTTTTCCCCCGTGATAAGGGTTTAAATCGAATGTCTCGGGGATACGTGGGAAGGCAGTTTTATCACCTCCGCAAATTTGAACTCTTAATGTTAATTAAAAGCGGAGATATAAATTGTTAAAAAAATGGCATTATTTGCTTCTAGTTGTTATAAACAATTAAACTTGGCGTCAAAATAAAAAAAAAATACATGCACTCGATATACAAAATTACAATGAGCTGCGTACTTTTTACACAGAGTATCGATTCCAATGGCGAACCCTGATGTGAAATTGCTTAATTGACGCTCGCGGCAATAACAAAAAAAAGACTTTTTTTAATTAACAATGAAATGTTTTAGAAACAACAATATCTATGTAATAAGGAAATTAGTAAACATTGTTTAATAATAAAGGTATCATTATCAGGTATTCACATTCCAAAAAAATTGTTTCAAGCCGTTGAGTTATTTATCGAATTTTTAAAGAGAATCTTACTCAATAATCAATTTGCAAGTAAAATAATAAAGTTTTTTGTTTTGAAGTGCGTAATAATATAAAGAATTTCATGCTTTGCAACATTGATTCACAACTTTTTGTTGTGTGCTTTGTTCTTTTTATGCAAACCTAATTCCTAATTTTTCAAATTAGAAGTTTAATTTGAATGGTTTTCCAGCTTTATTTCCTTATTCCTTGAATCATGATTATCAGATGAGAATGTTTATTAAGGTATTTCTAACCAGTCAACAAAATTGAAAATCCATTCATCAAAATTATATTATAATTTTAAATTTTAGCAATCACAATAAAGGATTATAATAACGTTGTGAAAAAGTCAATATCGTTATAATTGGATTAGTATTTTGATTTTTTTGCAACTTCTAGATGGTAAAAAAATAGACGTAAATACGCAGTTTTTTTGACAATTTTAAAAAATATGTTTCCAAAATTATCAAAGTTTATTTGAAATTTTTTTAGGCTTGTTTTACAAATAAAATTATTTACTGTTTACTAAATTAGCTCTTATATTTGTCAATATACTTTTCTGGACGTGATTGAAGAACAGAGACAGTAAAAATATCCTAGAACTTTACTTTAAAGATATTGTTAACACAATATAATTTATAAACATTTCACCTTGCATTTCACACACATCTTTTTTTAATCTCGCGAGATTTAAAACAGTATTCGGAAAACTTTAATTTTTTGGAAATATATATTTTTTATTGTAAATTTTCAAAAACTTTGGGAAATTCAGAAAGCTAGAGCTTAATTAAAATGTATAAAAAAATTTTTCATGAGTTTTAGATATTTTTGTCAATATCTCTGGTACACGGCAAGAAATCTTGCAAATTGTTTTTGTACTATTTTCAGTTTTTACATTAATTTAAGAAGCTATTTGCTGTCCAACATTTGGAAAATCATAAAAAAAATAAGAAAACAAGTTTTTTAATATATTTAGAAATATCATTAAAAGTTTCTACTAGATATAAAATATATTTCAAAACATTTTTTACGGAATCTCCATCAATCAGACAGAAATTTAAAAAGCGTTTCAGATTAATTATTCGTAGTAAAGTTGTCTTAGAACTGAATTTTAAACAAGGAGAATTAAAGTCTACGGCTTGATGTCTCCATTTAGTATATTTTAAAAAATAGTGTTTTTTTAATAACATTATATGAAAAAGCATTTTACTTCTTATATGCTGCTCAATTTCGCTTGCATTGTTTTATTTTTTAAAGAGAACCAACTCTGTAACCTAACTGTCGAGTGTAATTAAAATGTATTTTTTAAAGGAAGTTAGAATCATACAATTTTTAAGAAATAAGTACTTTACGTAATTATTTTATTAAGAACGTTGTTTGAATGATAAAATGTTGAGGGGTGACAAATCGAAATTTATTATTTCGAACAGAAATCTCATAAATTGTTACTCATAGAGCTAGTTCAGTCTAATCAAATGATACTGGGCGTAGCAGAAAATTATTCTTTTATTTTATGCGATTTTATTTTAAAATGTTAAAATTTTAGGAACTTGAAGTTGAAAGTTGAAAACAATTGTAAGTTAACATTGGAGCTCTTCACACAACATAAAAGCCACGAAAGTAATATTTATTATTATTTTAGGAAGTTTCGAATTTGCACAGTGAAATTTCAACTTTGAGTGGACAGTTTTCATTTTTTTAGAGGGCATACTTAATAAATAAATGCCACCTATACATATATTATTTTAAAAATAATTTTAATTCTTGCAATTCAAACTTTTTCCTTGTCTCCTTTTTCATTTATCATTTGTCCTTGCATCTGAAACAAAAAAATTTTTAATTTAGGAGAATGATAGCTGGATGAAGAGAATTAGGATTTTCCTTCTTTCTAGGCAGCAAAGATATTTGTATGCTTTTACATCACTCCTGTGTGGAGCTCACGAAGGTCAAATGTTTCTCAAGTTTTATTAGATTCTTATCAGTCATACAATATTAAACTACAGTTTAAAATCCGAACGAACTATTTAATTTTTTTCCTAAACTACAGGGACATACATTTAGAATATACTAAAATATGATAAACAACAAGAAATATGACGTTATTAAATAATGTGTGTATTAGTAATTAATACTCAGGTTTGAAATTTCATTTCTAAATATTACACAATATCAGTGTGAATTATCAACACGCATCTTTTTATATCTGTTGATAAAGTGCCTCAATTTTTATAATTATAGAATGACAATTTTTGCCTTACAATACCGCAAAATTTCAGGGTGATCAACCTGCTACTAGTCACAAAAAATAGTTCACGATCACACCCGTAACTCTTCTTCAATGCTTTACTGGGGGCAGGAAGGCAATATTTCAAAGATTTGATCCCTTTCCCTCCTTAAAAGCTTCGTAGGCCACAAAAATTATCTAAGATCTCGCGCATGCCTCTTTTCTAATGACTTATGTGGAGAAAGAAAAGCACTTTTGTAACTGGTCACAAAATAAATCTAAGATCACAGGCTAACCCATTCTTACTGCCTCATCGGAAGCAGAAGTGACCTTGTAAACAGTCACAGAATAAATTACTGATCGCATTACTTTCCCTTTTTCAGGACGCACGCTCATTTGTATTCTAACACCTTATATGGAATTGAAAGTTACCTCTGCGACTGGTCAGAGATATAATCTTAGATCAAATTTCTGTCATTCTCCAACGTCTTATAGTAGTCAGAAAGGCGAATCCACTATTCGTCGCAAAAATATTTCAAGATTACATTCTTACCCCTTTTCCAACGCCACATAGAGAACAGCAAGGCACTCTAGTAACTGGTCAAAGAATTTATACAAAGTCACACTTCTACCCCTTTTTTAACATAATCTAAGTACACACATATTCTAAGGTCACACGCTTACCTTTTAGTGATGCCTCATCAGGAGGGGAAAGACACTCTTGCAAATAGTCAAAAAAGTAATCAAAGATCGCAACCGTACCCCTTTTCCAGGTCAAACGCTTATTTTTACTCTAACGCTGCATGTGAAACTGGAAGGCACCCTTGTAGAAGGTCCAAGAATTAATCTAAGGCCACATTTCTACCCTTTTTGAAATGTCTCGTGGAGGTCAAGAAGGACAAAATGGTACTAGTCAACAAAATAATTCACGATCACACCTCTAACCTTTTTCCCACGCTTTACTAAAGGCAGAAGGGCACCTTGATAACTTGTCAAGCAATACTTTCAAGATCTTATCCCTTTTCGTCTCATGGAGGTCAAGATGGTCAACCTGATATAAGTCACACAAATAGTTGACGATCACAACCCTAATCCTTTTCCAACGCTTTACTGAAAGCAGGAAGGCACCTTTGTGACTGTTCAAGCAAGAATTTCAGGGTCCTATCCATTTCCCTTTACAAAAGCCTTGTAGGTCAAAAAAATAATCTAAGATCAAGCACTTTTCTCTTTTCAACGAATTATGTGAGGAAAAGGAAAGCACCCCTGTCATTCCTCACAAAAATAATTTAAGATCACAGGCTTACCCATTTTTAATGCCTCATCGGATGCTGAAGTAGCCTTGTAAGCAGTCACAGAAATAATCACTGATCACAATACTTCCCCTTTTCAGGACGTACGTTTATTTGTATTCAAACACCTTGTATGGAACTGAAAGTTACCTCTGCGACTGGTCTGAGATATAATTTTGGATTAAATTTGTACACCTTTTTCAACGTCTTATGGTGATCAGGAAGGCAAATCTACAATTCGTCGCAAAAATATTCCAAGATCACATACTTACCCCTTTTCCAACGCCACATCGAGGACAGCAAGGCATCCTTGTCCCCAGACAAAGAATCAACCTAAGGTCACACTTCTACCCCTTTTACAACATAATCCGAGTACACACATATTTGAAGATCACACGCTTACATTTTTTTAAAGGCTTATCGGGAGCGAGAAGGCACCCGCGCAAATAGTCACAGAAGTCATTAAAGCTCGACACTGTACACATTTCCTGGTCAAACGCTTATTTTTTTTCTAACGACGCATGTTGAACTGGAAGGCACCCTTGTAGCTTGTCAAAGAACTAATCTTAGGCAACACTTTGACACCTTTCCCAACGTCTCATGAAGTTAAAGATGATTTCCATGCAAAAAGTCATAAAAATAGTCCACGATCACACCACTAACTCTTTTCCAAAGCTTCCTTGGGGGCAGAAAGGCACCCTTGTGACCGGTCAAGCAATAATTTTAAATCTTATCCTTTCCCCTTCTTAAAAGCTTTGTAGGTCACGAAAAAATATAGGATCACAGGACAACCCATTTTTAATGCCTCATTGGATGCAGAAGCACCTTTGTAAATAGTCACAGAAATTATAAATGATTGCATACCTTTATCTTTTCTAGGTTATACGCTTACAACTTTCCTGACGCCTTATGTGGAACTGGAAGTAACCTCTGTGACTGGTCAGAGATATAGTAGTCCACACAAATAATATAAGATCACACGCTCACCCATTTTTATTGCCTCATCGGATGCAAAAGTATCCTTGTAAATAGTCACAGAAATAGTCGCTGACGGCATAAATTCCCCTATTACGGGTCACAAACTTCTTTGCATTCTTACACATTATAGAAAACTGGAAGTTACTTCACATCCTTATCTCTTTTCCAGCGCCACATTGAGAGCAGCAAGACACGCTCACCTTCTCTTAATGCCTCATTGGATGCAGAAATACCCTTGTAAATAGTCACAAGAATAATAACTGATCGCATCCCATCGACTTTTCCAGGTCATAGGCTTATTATTTTTCTAACGCCTTATGTGGAACTAGAAGTCGCCTCTATGACTGGTCATGGATATGATCTAAGGTCAAATTTTTACTCCTTTTTCAACGTCTCATGGAGGTCAAGAAGGCAAGCCCGCTTCTCTTCACAAAAATAATCTACGATCACACACTTACATTTTTCCCAACGCCACATTGTGAGCAGAAAGGCACCCTTGTAACTAGTTAAAGAATATTTCCATGATCGCATCCCTTCCCCTCCTTAAAATCCTTAAAGAAGGCGGTTACACCCTTACAAAAGGTGACGTCAATAAACTAATGTGAGACACTTGCCATTTCTAATGCCTTATAATCTAAGATTCCGCGCTTTCCTCTTCTTCAACTACTTAGGTGGAAAAAGGAAAGCACCCCTGTCTCTGGCCATAAAAATAATCAAAGATTACACGCTTACTTATTTTTTGTGCCTCATCGGTGTCAAAAGTAACCTGGTAAATAGTCGCAAAAATAATCACTGATAGCATTACTTATTTTTTTCCAGGACATACGCTTATTTGTATTGTAGCATGTTATATAGAGCTGGAAGTTACCTCTGCGACTGGTCTGAGATATAATCTTAGAATTAATTTTTACACCTTTTCCAACGTCTTATGGTTGTGAGAAAAGCAAACCTACTATTCGTTGCAAAAATATTCCAAGCTCACATTCTCACTCCATTTCCAACGCCACATGGAGGGCAGCAAGGCACCCTTGTAACTGGTCAAAGAATTAATACAAAGCCATAGATCTACCCTTTTTCCAACATAATCTTAGCAGATACTTTTACTACTTTTCTCATGAAGGGCAAGAAGACAAACCTGATACTGGTCACAAAATTAATTCACAATTACAAGCTAACCTTTTCTTAATGCCAATTTGGATGCGAAAGTACGCTTGTAAATGGTCACAGAAATAATCACTGATCACACCACTTTTCCTTTTTTAGGTCATACACTTATATTTTATTGAACGCATAATGTTAAACTAAAAGTCGCCTTTGTAACTAGTCAGAGATGTAATATAAGGCCATACTGTTACGCCTTTTCCAATGTTTTATCGGGCTAAAGGAGGAAAACCTGCTACTTATTGCCCCTTTTCCAACACCACATTGAAGGAAGATAGGCAACCATGTCACTGGTCAAAGAATGATTTCATGATCGCGTCCCTTCCCCTTTTCAAAAGCCTTAAAGGAGGCGGTTGCACCCTTGTAAAAGGTGACAGAAACAATCTAAGGTAAGACACTCACCATCTTTTAATGACTTATAATATAAGATACCGGACTTTTCTTTTTTCCAACGACAAATGTGTGGGCAGAAAAGCAATCCTGTGACTAGTCACATAAATAAACTAAGATCACATTTTTATGCATTTTTAGTACCCTATCGGATGCAGACGTACCTTGTAAACAGTCACAGAAATAATCACCGATCGCATCCCTTCATCCTTTCCAGGTTATATGCTTATAAGTTTCCTAAAGCCTTATGTGGAACTTGACGTCACCTATGTGACTGGTCAGAGATATAGTAGTTCACAAAAATAATCGAAGTTCACGCGCTTACCTAGTTCTATTGCACCATCGGATGCGAAAGTACCCTCGTAAATAGTCACAGAAATAATAAATGCTCGCATCTCTTTATCTTTTCTAGGTTATACGCTTATAAGTTTCCTGACGCATTATGTGGAACTAGAAGTCACCTCTGTGACTGGTCATGGATATAATTTAAGGTCAAATTTCTACCCTTTTCCTACGTCTCATGAAGGTCAAGAAGGCGAGCCCGCCACTCTTTAAAAAAATAATCCACGATCAGGCACTTACATCTTTCTCATTGCCTTATTGTGGGCAGGAAGGCACCCTTGTAACTGATCAAAGAATTTTTCCATGATCGCATCCCTTCCCCTTCTTTAAAGCCCTATAGGAGGCGGTTGCACTCTTGTAAAAGGCGACGTAAATAAACTTAGATAAGACACTTACCATTTTTAATGCCTTATAAGCTAAGATTCCGCGCTTTCCTCTTTTTTAACTACTAAGATAGAGGAAAAAAACACCCCTATCTCTGGTCAAAAAAATGATCTAAGATCACAGGCTTACCCATTTTTAATGCCTCATCGGATGCAGAAGTACCCTTGTAAAGAGTCACATAAATAATCACTGATCGCACTGATTCTCCTTTCCCAGGTCATACGGTTATTTTTTTAACGCATAATGTGAAACTGGAAGTCGCATATGAAACTGGTCAGACATATAATTCAAGGACATACATTTACGCCTTTTCCAACGTCTCATGGGGCTAAAGAAGAAAAACCTGCTACTCCTTGCCCCTTTTTCAATACCACAGGTTCAGTCATAGAGGCGACTTCCAGTTCCACATAAAGCCACCTGGAAAAGGGGAAGGAATGCACTTATTTATTATTTCTGTCACTATTTACAAGGGTGCCCTTGCGCCATCTATAGGGAATAAAAAAATAGGAAGGGATACGATCTATGATTTTTTTGGTTGCTATTTGAAAGGGTGCCATACCGTACCCATAAAACAATAAGAAAAGGTGATCGTGTGAACTTACATTATTATCGTGACTAGTCACACATTGTTCCTATTTACTAGCCGAGATACTATGGTCTGCTCACTTACGAAAGACCCACTCTTGAGATGCTTTCTCACCTTGAAACTACAGAAAACAAACCTATTGGAATGATAAATACGCCTATAAATATAATGTGTAGTATTGTAAGCAAAATTAGCGAAAAATATACAACTCCTCTTGATATGGTCCATATGTCATGATAGAACTTCTTAACTTTCATTGAAGCTTATATTTAAATTTATATAACGTTTAAACGTAAACTTTGTTGTAGTATATGTGATGTTTACATATAAACATATTATCTTTAAATATAAACATTGTCACATAAATATGCTGCGTATACTCTATGTTGTTAATGATACTCATATGTAATCCTGTAATTAGTCGTAAGACTGTTGGATTAATAAAATATAAAATGAAATAAAATAATGCATCTTTAAGTAATCCCCCCTCACCCCTCGCACCCCTCATCAAATTAATTTAAACATTTTAAGATACAGTGACAAATCCATGAATTCGGAATTTCAAATAGAAATCTTTTGAAATACTGCGCAAACATCCCCCCCCCCCCACCTATAAGGCGACTCTTCCTCCAAAAAGCAAAATAGTTCAATTTTGAATGATATTATCAATACTGCAACATCAGCTGAAGTTTAAATTCAGAGATTAAATTTCACTTAATAATTAATTCTAATTAAACACTCATCTGTAAAAAAAAACCTTTCAACTATTCTACTTTGAGTATATTCCAGCGTTAATTTCTAAAATTCTTTGTAATTATTATTCGTATTTGAAATTTTTCGTATAATCCTTTTTGATTGAAAATTAATTAAATTGTGCGTATACGGAAACATAATTGAAAAATAATCTCGAGAAAATTGGTTGGATTACTAGGAAATTTATTTTTATATTTTTTGAGGGCGAAAAGAAATTCAAGTGTCCGCGATAACGCAAGAAGATTTGACTGAAACTAGAGACACGTGTTTTACTGGTTTTTTTTTTGTGCAAGTCACCGTTGGGAGATTTTTCTAGTCTAAGCTCTTTAAAAATTCTTGCAAATCTTTTTAAATTCTTCAAATAAATCAAGAACTTGGTAAAGTCATTTTAAATACTTTGAGATTTGGAAAAGTTCTTTTAAAATTTTGGAAGGAATTTCTTTTCATATTTATAACACGAATTTTCTTCATATTTTTGAAATTCTTCACAATGTTGAGAGATCCTTTAATTCTTGTGAAAAAATTCTCCAAAAAAATATTAAAATATTATGAAATTCAGTTAAATTCTTTAAAATCTGATATTTTCGGAAATCATAAATTGTAGGCCCTTTAAAGATTTTAAAAATATCCCAAAATGTAAAAACTTTATTGAATATATTGTGAAATCTTTCCACATTATCAGAATCAATTGAAGGAATTGCAAAAGTACCTTAATACACTTAGAAATCTTTTAAATCCCATGAAATGCCTCCATTCTTGGAAATGAATTCTTTGAAATCTAACAGAATATTTAAAAAATCAAGTAAGATATATACAGGATTTTTCTTTTGTCTTTAAATATCGAAATTTATAATTTTTTATTCAAGATTCAAATTCTCTTTTGCGAAGTCGTTTTTCCCTGTCACTAATAAAAAGTTTTTATTCTAGACAATTTTTGCGTAGGATGGGTATTTTTTAAAAATATTTTAATGCCTCAAGATAAAAAAACCACGCTATATATAAAATTTTCATCCGCTTGCAGTATTGATATCTAATTATTAAATTATTGACCGAATTGAAATAATATTTATCTATTGAAATAATACATTTTTAAGGGTAGCTGAGAATAAAATTTTATGCAAAATAAGGAACGAATATTAAAGTAATCATGATACATAAAATGGGTACTTTATTTTGTAATATCTGAATAAGCAATCCCAGGTCGAGATACAAAAATAAATGTTATATACATTTGATATAATAGTGTTGAACATAATGTAGAAAAGTCCACATTTTGGACAAAATCGAGTGCGATGCATGAAATACGTAATGAGAATGTCCTTGTGAAAGCCGAAGGAACTTTAGCAAAAGAGAATTCACAATCACCAAATCACAGTTGTCAATTTTGAAAGGTGTGTGCATGAATGTAGGGGATATACAAAGCCTAAGCTGTTGTCACTAGATAGGGCAAGAACTAATAGTCGCGCGTCCTAGGCGCGCTCAAACTTGGGTGCAAAGCAAGCCGCGCGCGGATAGAATGTGCCCGCGCAGCGGGCAGAGTTTTCTTTTGTTTCTTGTTGATTATTCTTCCTACCTTTTTTCTTGCTTTTGGTTTTTAAATTAAAATAAAAAAAAAACCTACTGCATATTATTGTACTGCAAAGTTAGCTTTATTTAAGCGCATACGGGAGATTTGATTCTTTTTTGTTAGTTGCTCTACGTGGGGCGAACGTTTTTTGAGGTAAGAGCTTTTTGGGACAACCGCTATTTCCTCATATTAATTACAAAAAAGGAGTCCTAAAAATTAGAGAAATATTTAAAACTTTTTGATTCTTGAAAATCCTATTTAAATTTCAATAAGCCTATAAAATTATCTTTAATATTCCTTGAAATATTATAAAGTTACTTCAAATCTTTACAATACATTAAAATACAATAAAACGCCATGAAAAATTCGTAAAATTCTATAAAATTGTGCGATATTTCCTTATATCCTGAAAAATTTATTGAAATACCTTAAAAGCTACTAAATCCTTTCAAATTATTAAAATATTGTATACGATATTAAATCCTTTAAAATTTTTTTTAAATTACCCTGAAATATTTTTCAATATCCTAAGACATTGTTGTTCCTGTAAAATCCTTCAAAACCTTTTAGAATCCTAGAAAAATCTTTAAAACCGCATAAATTTTTTTAAATTACTTAACATCGTTAGACTCCTTAGAAATTCCTTAAAATTTTGTGAATCTTTTAGAGATTTCTTGCATTATTTGGAAATACCCTAAAATGTTTCAAATCCTTTGTAATCTTTCGAAATATCTTGAAATTTTTTAGGCGCCTGGAAATTCTTTGGTATCTTTTGAAATACCATTTAAATACCTTAAAAACCTGTCAAATTCTTGAAATATATTTAAAATGTTTGAAAATCATTTTGACTTTTCAAAATCCCTTAAAATCCCTCAATTCTTGTGAATAGATTTAGTGAAATTCATTATATTATAAAATCCGTTGAAATCGCGTAAAATTACATGAAATATTATATTACATGAATCTTATAAAATCTCTTATTAATCCTCTGACATATTTGTAAATTTCGCTAATTCCCTAAAATCCCTCAAAGTCTTTTTTATTTATTCTTTAATCTTATAAATCTCATGAAATTCTTTTACATATTTCGATATTTAGGAAATTCTTAAAAGTCAGACTAACTGAAATATTTGAAATTATCTTTAAATCTTCAAAACTCGACAATATCCTACGAAATCCCTTTATTTTTGTGACATTTTTTGTAGTTTATAGAAATATTATTAAACATTAAGAATTTTCTCATATCAAATAAAATCCGCAAAATCACTTAAAATCTTTAAAATAATATTGAATCCCTTAATTAACTCTGGTATCCCTTGGATTGCCGTGAAATCTTTAAAATATACAAGCTTTACAAATTTTTAAAAATAATTTAAATCGTTGAAACTTCTATGAACTCCCGTCGAGTCTGTTGAAAACCTTTTAAATCACTAGGAATCTTTTAAATGTTTTAAGCTCTTTCACAAAAATCTGGTAGAATGGCTTTGAGGGCTGGTCCGCAAGACTTTTATCGGGTCGGTTGGTGAGTCCTAATCCGCTTCAGAACACTATTTTTTACAAATAAATAATAATGTGTTCGTTTTTTAACCTAAGAAGATATAAAGCTAAAAAAACTTGGCTTTTTAGAAATAAAGAGGATTTATTTTTAATTCTAGATACTTCAAATTTATGAGACTTCCAATGATTTACAATGCTTTTGTTTTGTTGCTAAGCATTGATTATATAAATTAAACATGTTTCTAGGGATCGAAGTTTAAAATTGTTTATTTGTAGGACTTGGAAAATGTTTGCACAGCAAAAAAAGAGGATCATTTTTGTTGCAGAGCATTTTGCTCCAACGATCATTTAGATTTCGAGATCATAATGATCTGTCCATTCCAATCACTTTGATCAGCTTTCAAGTTCATTTTTCGGGCCTGACAAAATGGCCGACAATTTTTGGCGCTGATGTCAT
>JAUELO010438799.1:0-14057 GCA_032357855.1 Amphibolips quercusostensackenii | reverse complement strand
CACACACACACACACTAAATGAGTCCCACTACCCTACTCTACGAGTAAAATGAGCCAATTGGAGAAAAACACGGATTTCACATAAGACGCCATAAGCAGTTAACTGGTTTAGACCGTGGGCCTATGCTGTAGATACCAAAAGGCGATTCTCAAAAAATCCGTAAAAAAAATGAAAGAAATTTTGCCGTTTTGTGTGCGGAATATTATATGCATACGAAAAATGTTTTACAAAGTACAAAAAAACTCATTTTGAAAAAAGTGTCAGTTAAGAGATGTAGACCGAGGACCTTTCAATTGCAAACCAAAAATATAATAGTAGGCTCTTTAACTAGAAGCAGTTGATTTTTCTTGTAAGGATCTATGAATTTAGCTTGCATTTGATTGAAAAACTGAGAATGAGTCAAGAAAGTGCATGTTTCCTAAAATCAGAGAAGAGAAGAATTCTCTAAAATTTATTATTTGGAAACATGCTAAATGTTATCTAAATTTGTAGCTTTACTTGCACTAATCCTTCCCCATCTAAAATTGGTTATGAAGTATATGGACAACTTCTTATATGAAAGGAAAATTTTCAAAAATATTTTTTAAGGATTTAGGGTGAAAGCACCATTGTTTGGCCAATTAGCTCAATTGTTGGCATGTAAAAAATAATAAGGAAGAAGGGCAAGAATTGGTGCTTTTTCCTTATGTTTAAATTTAGGGATTTAATCCAGCTGAGTCATTTTGATTTCTGCAAACATTTTTCTTTATTTTTTAGGAAAGAAGCTTTCTCCTTATGATTGAAGGAAGCTCGTGGCTAGTGTAGCTTTTTAACACGAATTTGAAATCTTTTGTTCAAATGTAATTGGTAAATATCACGCTTCTCAATGAATAGAACTTAAGCTTGAGGGTGTGGAAAGTGGCCATGTTTGTCATATAACTATGTGTATAGTGGGGAAGCGTTCACATATTACGTAGAATTTTTTACCTTTATACCCCTCCCCTCCCTCCTATGTAACAGCCTGTAACGTTTTCTTTGGACCCCCTTCCCTCACCGCCGTTCCGGAACATTTTTTGTACTGTGTTTGAAAACATAATAGAACTTTTCTCAATAAAAAAAAGGTTTTTTTAAAATATAGTATTGTTTAGAAATAAATAAAACAATATTTTGATGTAACACTGAATGCTTTTCCAATGTTTGTTTCAATCATATACAAAAATAGAAGTTACTTATTGTAAGTACTCATTGAAATTTTCCAGCTTAAAACTTTTTTTTATACCCAAAAAATTACAAAATAATATTTAGAATAATATATTATAAAAATTTTAAATAACTTAAGTTGTTTAAAGTTTTTAAAGACATAAATTCAAGCTAAAATTAAATTTTGATAATTTGTATTTATAAAATAAGTATCATCAGATTGTCTTAAAATTGATGTAAATATAGTTTTTTAGGATTCTGAGGCGAATAAAAAAAAAGATTTTCTGATATTTCAGATGTGTTCAAAACAAATTTAGAAAATTTTTAATAATTCTTTTTTTATTTTGTAGGATTTCAAAAAATATTAGTAAAAATTCGTGTCTTTTCAAAAGATGGTTAGGACTTTTAGAAGTTTGACTCGAATTTTTTTTAAATTGAAAAAAAACATCTAAAATTGACAAAATTCCCTTATACTTTTCTAAATTTTCCCAGGATGTCTTTAATACTTCTTAATATTTCTTGAATGTACCAGATTTTTTATTTTTTATTTTTTAATCTTACTATATCAAAAAATCTTGATTCAAAATCTTTCACATCCTTTTAAGAAATTTTAGGAAATAATTAAACAGTTTTTCTAATTTTTTCCGATTTTCTTTTCGAATGTATACAAAACAATTATTAAAAATTTTCCCACGAATCTTGAGAACATTTTTTCAATCCCTTGACACCCTGAAAAATTCAGTTCACCTCAAATTATTTAAAATTTCACCAGAAACCTTGATTAAAATTTATTCTCGAATCATTTATAATTATGAAAAAGCAGCTAATTTTTTTAAAATTCTTCAAAATAAGTTTTCGCCTATAATTTAGTTTTTTTGAATTAAATTGTTTGTGGCTTTTTGCGGCCCGTTATTAAAATATTAATTTTCGGGTCTTCGTCATCTACGGACCTAAAAGCCACAAAACTAAAAATTAATATTATAATAATTTGTCGTATTTCTTTTTGAATGCGAAAAAGTTTACAAATTATAGTCTGGAAGCGAAATGTTAAGAACACAAGCATTTCACATTACCAAACAATCATTTACAATTTAAATTTTTTTCTTAGATGAATAATGCTCGAAAGCATTTTGGAATAAATTTTATGAAAAGGTAAGATTACTGATTTGGAAATTTTGGTATACAAAGTTGATTGCGCAGAAAAATCACGAATAAAAAATGTAACGTAATCAACTTAAAATACACTGCTCGAGTAAATAATGTAATACAGCATTAAAAACTTCAAGGAACTTTAGAGAATTTAAAAAAAACTTTAAAAAACACATGTTGCTTTAAATTTGTTTTTATTATTATGTTTCTTAAAAAACAATTATAATTTAGATGTAAAGAAAGAAATTTTTTTAACATTAACAAAAATTTTGCCTTTAAAAGGAAAATGTTTAAAAAGAATTCGAATTTTGATTTATACTAACTTTACGAAATCTAAATGACGCGTTTTATTTAATCATCAGAATGAATAGAGTAGAAAAAGGAAGCTTCCTGATTTGAGACCTCGAAATTTTCTCTATTTGCCAGATTTAATACCCTTGCCACCTCTAGAGTAATTGAAGATAACAACACGTGTAAAAACGAAAATTCAAATAATTTTTCTTTTTTTTTTTGCCTACTTTATGTTTAAACTGCAATCAACCATAAATAAATGAATTTGACCTAAAAAAAGCTTGCCGTTCACATGTTAAGATGAAGAGTAAATGGAAGGAGAACAATGTTGATTAGAATTATGATGTTTAAAAAAAATTTTCAGAAACGCCTGCAAGGAAATGATTCTTTTTCAATGCGGTAGTTTTTCGAACAACTTAAGGAAAATAAACTTCATCTTCTTGATTCGCATAAATGCATATTTATTGTTTCAAAATCTTTTATCAGAATCCCTAAAGCCGAAAATTAACAAAATGTGGAAGAGTAGAAAATAAATTTTTGTAGAATTCTGTTGAAAAAACTGTCTTGATTTTATAATTTTTTCATTTATTGCATTTTTTTAAGGAAAATAATACATGAGCTTGAAATGTTCAGAAATGCGAATGTCAATTTTTTAAGCTTCGGCTTCTCTGATTTTGATATAATTAGTCAAAATGTATTAATTTTGTTAGGGCTCTTTAATGGATATTAATTTTAAAATATTTTAAAAATAGAAATTGTGACAAACAGAAGAGTTCAATTAAAAGAGACGCATAAGTATCGTTTTCATCATTATTAAAACAATTAGACGATAATTGCGATACTAGCAAATAGGCTACATCACCTCCGCCAAGGTAATGTTTTCGCAAGTAATTTTTCCTAACAATTAGTAAATTAATATTATTTACGCACATAATTGACTTTACCTTGCTTTGTTCACGCCTTGTGTCTCAATTCGCCAAAAATATTTGTTAAATATCTGACAAATCATAATTAAGATCTTATCATTTAATTTCGTCATTTACAATTTACAATTTTCGTTACTCAGACTTTAATATAATATTATAAAGAAGATTCTAATCAAGTTATAATTAACTAAATTTCAATCTGAAAAATAAATATTTAATAATAACATTATTAACACCTTAATAGAAAAATTTTACTTCGGGTAAAAAAGACTTTAAAGTAATGTTAAAAATTTTCGAAAATTAATTTTTAATCCTGCAATCAAATTAAGAAAAACTTTTTTCCCCATGATTGAACAAAATAGGCAAGGATTGTCCTCGTTTTTAGAACAGATCTGAAATGTTTTGATTTCTCTCTAAAAAAATTTAATATAAAAAATTTAATTTAAATTTGAAATGAGAAATTTTTCAAAAGAAGTACAATTTTGACTTGAAAGGAGAATTTTTTTAAATAATTATAATTTTTACTTAAGCCAGACACTTTCGAAAAAAATATAATTTAGATACAAAGCAAAGACTTTTTCTAAAGAATAGCATTAAATTTGTCTTAGAAGACAAAATTCTTTCAAGAAACTATGATTAGAATTTGAAAGAAAACATTTTAGAACGAAAATTATAATTTAGATCTAAAACAAAGAATCTTTTAAAAGAAATATAATTCTGGCTACATGTAGGGAATTTTTTCAATTAACTATGATTTTAAATAATATAAGCGAATTCACAATCAGAGTTATACTTCTGACTTGAAATAAGGAATTTGAAAGAAATTACTATTTTAAGTAAGGACGGAGAACTTCCCAAAGGAGTGAAAATTTGATCTTGGAACGTGGAATTTTGAAAAATAATTTTCATTTCAGTTTAGGAAAAAGAATTTTAAAAAAATAATAATTTTGAGTTAAAATAAGGAATTTTCCAAAAGAATGGTTATTATGATTCAAAAAAGAAAATTTTCGTAAATCGATTTTAGTTAAAATCTCAAAAAAGGCATTTTTTAAGAGAATTACAATAATCTTGTCTTCAAACGAGGGATTTCTCAAAGAAGAACTATGATTCTGATTTTATAAAGGGATTATAAAAAAATTAGAATCGTGAGTTTTAATAAACAACGTTCCACAATTATAACAATTGGACTTTGAAACTTAAAATTTAAAAAAAAATTATAATTCTGACTTGCAACAGGAAACTTTAGAAAAAAATTATAATTTTGTCTAGCAGCAGATAAATTTGAGATAATATTCTAGATATTGATGGAACAGTTTTAATTTTTTGAGTTTTTTTTGTTCCTTGCACATTTTTCAAAGAAAATAATAAAATTGGTTAATTT
This sequence comes from Amphibolips quercusostensackenii, assembly GCA_032357855.1. Classification (NCBI taxonomy): domain Eukaryota; kingdom Metazoa; phylum Arthropoda; class Insecta; order Hymenoptera; family Cynipidae; genus Amphibolips; species Amphibolips quercusostensackenii. Next base: position 9,130 of record JAUELO010438799.1, on the reverse strand, counting down.
GCAGAAAAAAGAAAAACTTTATTTTGTGAATTTTTGATTTTTTGCATTTTCATATACATTATAAAAATTTTGTTTTTTTGATCTGTAAAATGTAAATTATTTCAAAATTTATAGAAAAGTCAGACTAGTGATGAATACGAAAGTTTAATAAAAAAAGGCGTTGTTGTAAAATTTTTATCTGTATTTAAGGTATCCCATTAATAATTTCTTTATCCTCAAAATAATGATATTGAATTATTTGCACATTTGATCTGCTTTAATTTGCTTTATTAATTCCTCGTGCCTAGAACTATTGAATATGTTTATTTAAATTTAAACAAATTCTATTTAACAGCCTATCATTACATACCGTAATTCAAAAATGAAAATTCAAACATATATCTCCAATTAATATTATTAGGGCAACTATCATTGTATTAAATTCAATTGAACTTAAATTTTTCAAATAAATTATTTTCAGGTTAAAGATTTTTATAAGAAATTCAAAAGTATATTGAAAGTAATTTCATTCCCTAAAATTTGCTGAAAAATTTATTCTTTTACTTAACCGAAGAATTTTTTTCAAAGATTTACGATTTTATTTTGAAAATAATAATTTTTGAAAAAAGATTTTTAATAAGATCTAAAGCAAGAACTTTTTGCAAAAATTACAATAATTTTTTTTGCAGAGATAATTTAAAAAAAAAATATAATTCTTATATGAAATAGGGGTTGGATTATTATATTGTGCATTTTAAAGACTTCATACGCAACTTTTTAGATTTTTTAGTGTTTAAATGACTTGATAAAATATCGGAAAGTGAACAAATTTAATGTCTCCAGAAAAGCGAAAAATTATATTTCAACTAATATAAAGGGAAATTTTTTTAATTAATTTTTTTTCTCAACAACTTGTATAGTGATTCTATTTTGAATGAAAATAACGTTAAATGAATGTTTTATTGATGTATCGGGGCTGTTGAAGTGTCAGGATAGCGGTTTCAACTTTTTTAAAAACAAAAAAAAATTGTGATATTATTCTTTCAACAAATAGAAGATAACAAAATAAATGCTGAATGATAAGAAATATGTAATTTATTTTTTTTTGTCACCCTACTATGCCCACCAGAAAAATAAAGAGAAGGTGGAATTTTTTAATGAAAAAGTTCCAGAGGTCTTGTCTTCAAACCTATGTAGATAAATAGAATATGTTTGATTCAAATAAAATTTATTTGATTTGAGCAATAGCGTGTTCCAATCAAATCAATTTTATTTTAATCAAAAATTCTTTCGGAAAAATTACAAAAGAATTACAAAGAAAGAATTAGTTTTATTTAAACGAACATTTTTATGGACAAAAAAATATTATTTTTTAGATGAAAAAAAAAACGATCTAAAAGTTAGCTATGCATTTACATCTGGATTTGTGCATTGAATAAAAAATACAACAATAGTCGTAGCAAATAAATAAAAATAGCGCTGTATTAGCCTTAGCAATATCTTTAGATGTTTTTATAATTGTTTTCAAAAGTCATTAGAAAAAATTTCAGTAATGCGAAAAAGGTAATTAAAACAAAAGTACTAAACGATAGAAGGTCATTGATCATGTGCTTTGCGAAAACCATCGATTAAAAATTATTGTTCGCATTTTCCGCATAAACATCGTATTCCATAAAGAGTAGAACTTTCTGCTAGACTATTTTTAAATCAGTGTGAACAAAGAACTTGTCTCATGTATGAAGTTTTTTTTTAAAGATGAATGCAAGCACGTCTTTTTTGCTGTCCTCATACCTTCTTGCTGTTGCTCATTTTTCTCTCGATTTCATCATTCTCATTTCATTCAAATTCTATCTCTTTATGATTAGTTTTTTTAATAATAAGAAGTTTAAATTTTCTGCTTTGGATCCTTGCCTTTGGCATATTATTTTCGCTTCGTGTATTTTTGGGATTAAATTATGACTATAAAACATTCGACTTTTGGTAGAAAACCATTTTTTTCAGAACATCGAGTTAGTGTGATTATGATTTTTCACCATTTTTGCCGCTTTAATGCCATTCCAGCATTTATTATGTTCTTACGTATCGACGTTTAAGTACATATTCATTAAAATACATAATAATTTGAAAACAAACATTTAAATCTATACTTCAATACGCAACCAAAACCGAATGTAGACATAAAGCATAGTCAACGAATGATAACAGACGAAGATACTGTTCTTACCCGAAAACATTTAAACAGCAGCAAGCAAGTTATTTTTAAACTGTATGGCCCTTCAGACAATATATTTCATTCCAAAAAGACATCCTTCCGATCCAATATGACAATCCGGACGGCACAAAAATTTTCCTAAACATTCCTAGAATATTCAAATCAAAGGTTCAGAAAAGTCCAATCAATGGTCCAGAAAGGTTCCCGGGAGGTTCCCGGAAGTACTTAAATGTTTGTTTATCATAGTAGGATCCCAAAGAAGGTTCTGCCAATTTTCGTGAAAAACTCAAATAATTTAATTTATGTAATTAATACAATGTAACTAATTTTCCATGAACGTCACCCAACTCTTCGTTTGCAACGTCATCTAATAAATGGACATTAGCGGACTTCCGAAAACCTTCTGGACCTTTTTCGGAAATTTTTCACAGCTTTCATTGAAATGTTCCGGGATTATTAATGAAAAGTTTTGTGCCATCTAAAAACACCTGGAATTGTATTACATTGTATACTGTATTTATTATTGTATTGTATTATTGTACATAATTACATTATTTGTCACATATACTAAAGGGTACGTTACATTTCAGCTTGCCACTTTCATTTATCACATTATATATTGCATTAATTGTTATTGTGATGAATTATGGTGTATTTTAATTGGATATCATTATATATTATTGTATTGCTTATTGAACTTCTGTTTATTATTGTATTGTTCATTCTTTTATTGCTCATTATTGTATTTATTTATTTTATGAATATTTATTTTATTTTTCAATAGGACTTTTAGTTTAATTATAAAAAATGCACTGATCTGCAATTAATATGCTCTATAAGCATAGTGTAGCAGGAGGAAGGGAAGGTGTAGAAAATGAAAACAATGTTTGAAGTAACTTTTTCTGAATATTTAAAATTTTTTTAATTTTTGATACTTCAAGATACATTATTTTACAGTGTGTAACATTCAATGGCTTTGCATAATTGTTGAATAAATTCGTAAATATTATGAACAAAATAATTGCTTAAAAACTGACTTCTTTAAGTAAAAAAAAAACCTGGAGATATTGCCAAGACAAATCTACTGTTATCTTTGCTTTTTTTGGTAGGACTTTTAGTTTTATTTATAATAAAGGTACAAGTCTGACATCTTTATGCAGCACATCGTAGCAAAAGTGAAGGCAAGAGGAGGAGATTAATGCAGTGTTTGAACTATTTTTTTTCCCATTGTTAAAATTATCTTTTTATTTTTAATACTTCAAGGAACGTAATGTTGTAGTAAGCAACATCTAATTGTTTTCCATAATTTTAAAATAATTTTGTAAAAATTATAAACCACATAATTGTTGTAAAAATGACTTAAAAAAAAAATTAAAAAACACCTGGAAATATTTTTAAGACAAATTTAATGGTACCTCTACTTTCTAAGTAGGACTTTAGTTTTGTTTATATTAATGACACAAGTCTAAAATCTGTATGCAGAATGTCGCAGCAGGAAGGGGGGTGAGTGGAGGGGATGAAAACACTGTTTAAAATAATTTTTTTTCCATTAAAAAAATTTGTGATAATTTTTGATATTTTAAGATATTTTATGTTACAACAATTAACGTTCAATTGTCTTTCGTAATTGTCAAATAAATTCGTGAAAATTATTCACAATATAATTGCTTTAAAGAAGACTTTTTTAAAGAGTGAAAAAATACCTAAAGATATACCCGAGACAAATCTAGTGGTACCTTTCCTTTTTAGTAGGACTTTTAGTTTCATTTATAATTGAGGCACAATTCTGAAATCCATATTTAGCATGTCGTAGCAGAAATAAAGACAAGTGGAGGAGATAAAAACACTGTTAAAACTAACTTTTTCGCATTATTAAACTTTATTTTTATTTTTGATAATTCAAGGTACGTTATGTTCCAGTAGGTTTTATTTCATTGTTTTACATAATTGTTCAATAAATTCGTTCAAATTATAAACTACACAATTATTAAAAAAATGAAAAAAACGCCTTGAGATATGGTTGAGAAGAACCCTAAAGGTATTGCTGAGACGAATGCAGTGCTATTTCTTTTTCCTACGACTATTACTGTATTTTTAATGCAATGCAAATGTTTCAGATATATATGGATAGCCAAATTTTGGGTCGTACAGAAAAGACTCTGTGGAAAAAAATAACTTTTTCTTTAGGAATGCGATATACGTGTATTTATTGACAAAAATTGATTTTAAAATTTTTAAAAACATCTGTTCAGAAACCTATGTTGAAATTTTTTGATTGGACGATTAAAAAAATGTATAGCTTGAAAATTTTGCGTTTGACTCTTAGTTAAATCTAGTAAATTGTTTGTAATTTTTTATTTAATTTATAAAATCAAGAGCATATGATAGTCTTCAAATCTGGGTCAAAGACAAGAATAAATATCACGTAATTTCTGACTAATCATGAAAAATGTTCAACCGTAGTTTCAACGCGTACGCAAATTTTTTATCATGATTATTATTTGAAAAAATAAATGTATGAATACCTAAATTAGGGCAAAAAATAAACAATTTTTTTTTAAATTTTGTTCAGTAGAAGAACATTTTTTCATTACTATTGAAATAGCGTAGTATCGCTAACGCCGCGCCGGTGGTACCTGCAAAGAATTTCACTTAATTCCCCTCAGTAAATATTTGTCTTAATGCAAATTATGTCGCGAAATTTACTGAACTTTTGAACGGTTGTCCCTTCAAAGCAGTAACTTCATTTTTTGCACAAATATTCACATTTGAAGTGAAGCATGCATACTCAAACTGTTGAGTAGAATTGTACTAAACCAATGTATCAAAGCAGATCTTGTTGTTTAGTTTTCAGTTTCACTAAGCAATTATAAGTTGCAAAAGTTTGAAATAAAATAATTTCAGGTTAGGCTTTATGTAACTTAAATCATTTTAAATAACATTTTTTTATAAAATTTGGTAGTTTTTAGAATAATTCTATTTCGAAAACTAAAAATAAGAAATGTTAAATTTGTAACGTTTTAATTCCTTGACCGTTTCCGGGTTCTTGAACTTTAAAAATCATAACGTGTTTTCGGGGAGAACGCATTAGATTTGTAATTTGTTATAAAATGTTAATATTTTTGTCAATCTTTAATTCTTTGTATGTTAAAGGGTGTGGAATAAAAAACGAAATGTTGGTAAATTTACATTAATATTTTTTATTTTCATATTAGAAAAGATGAAATAAAGAGGTACCAGAGAAAAATAAAAGTACGAGGAAATCGCGTACTGTTTTTTTCTTGACTCTTGTTAAATTTTGGTTTTCAAAATATTTTTAATGCATGCATTTGAATGTTTGCTGGTGCAAATTTGTTTGTTTCGACCGGGGAATCCTAATCTTGCAATTTCTACCAATTTTGTTATTGTGATTTCTTACTTATTTCTGTTTCAAAATCGTTTCTCATGAAAAATTGAATCAATCGGATAAATTTGACGTCCACAAAAAATATAATTAATATTGCTCAATTACCTGATAATCTTGTACATACTCACATGTTTACATTAGTCACATGATCACCGCAGAATTCGAGTGTTATTAATCACAATCTTTTCAGTACTTCTAGAATATACCTTGTTAAATTGTCACTGTAGACACGAAATTATCGCTTTTCTATAACCGATATAAATTTAAGCATACATTACAGCGTGCGTTATGATTATTATTTCCAATTATTACAATTATTAAACTGAAATTATATATATTATAATTATTATTATATAAACTACAAATATTTTATTTATATTCTGAGATGGTCATCCTTTTAGCGCGGCAATCATTTCATTAAGAATCGTTCAGATTCTAAAATAAATTTTTTTGTACAAAGTTTTCAACGAATACTTTTCACTCAGTTAAATCGACTTTAAATTAACATAAAAGGAACTTATGTTTATAGACAAACTCATACTTTTCATGCATTTAAAAGTAATTTTCCAAATTAAAGATATTTTGGAAAAATATGGTAGTCGCTTCACTTTTTTATAATTTGAATAAGTATGAATAAGTCTTTTTAAATTCTCATTCTAATAAGAAGCTATAAGTTATGTATTAACTTCATTTATTAGTATTTAGTTATTTGACTGTAGGCACGATAACTTTTGAAAAAATTATCAGATTGAATGAAGCTTTAGCACACTTTTTTAGGGCCGGAAGGAAACGGACAAGTTCGTTAGCCAGCTATTTTGGACAGAGGATTTTCAAAATGTTACGACCATTCGCAGTAATAAAAAAATCAAACAATGTATTTTCATGACTTTTTTATGAGAAGAAAATAATCACGGTTACAGCATTTTCAAACTTTGAAGAAACAAAAGAAAATTTATATTTTAGTACAACAAACACATAATATGTAAACAAAAATTAGAAAAAAAACTTTTATTTTTAAAAGCCCTACAAGACCGTCGTAACGCATTCTCGAATTTTTTTTTTTGATTTGAAAATTGAAATTTTTGAGCACACAAAAAATAATAAAAAATAAAAAAAATCCTACTTTGCGGTTAAACTATGCATAATGCAAAAAAAAATATAATGTAAAAATGATGCAATTGAAAAGATCTGTAAATTTGTTCATTATGACTTTTTGATAGTACGCGTGGTTTTTACTTTATTTGTAAATAACAACATCAAACATAGAAAAATTTAATTTTTGGGAAAATGTCAGAAGCTGCGAAAAAAAAGAAAGGTTATTTATCTAAAAAAGGCTGCAAATTTATTATCAATCATTTTTTGATAGGATGCATAGTTTTTAATTTAGTTATGAAAAATGACATTACAAGATCAGAAATGAATTTTTATGTGACTTCGCGTTCTGCTTTTAATTTTGAATATAGTTTTCTATGAATAAAACACACATTGTTTGTTGAAACAAAGCTTGAGGAATCAAAAGTTTTCTTCAGAGTTTAAAAAAAGTGGGAATAAATACGAAGCATTCCGATATTGTTATAATTATGTAAAAGGTTATCGTAATCGTGCAGAAATGTTCTTTTTCTAAAAATTTAAAAGAAATTATTGTTTTGATATACATGATTAAAGAATCATATTAATACTTATAAAACATTAAGCGCGAAGTGCAGGTGTTGCAGTGGGAATGTGTTCCTTAACACCGATAGAGTTTTATAATATTTGCAAGTAAACTTCTTTTTTCTATCTGAAGTGAGCACAAAATGCGAAAACCGGAAAGAGCTGATTGCGAAACGCAAGGCAAAAAGTTTTCAAGCGCCTAGCGCTATATGCATACATTAACGAGCGCGAGATACAATAGATGCGCGGCTTAGGTACTAAATGAAGAAGTATCAATGTCTACTAGAGAAATTGGTGATGCTACTACTGAATAAATTGGTGAATGTATTGCTAGTAACTATTTAGAACGGTAGTTTTTAATAACTTAGTTAAAAAATGATTTTACACTGAACAGTATTTAATTGAAATCAAATAATAAATTAGTAAATGCGTGTGAAAATACAAGAAATGTGGAAATTGTACAAGCAATACATCAGATTACACACAACCATGCTAAAAAGCTGTCTGAAGTTGTGGGTTTTCAAAATTTTTATGTTATTTTGAATTTTTGCACAAAAAAGGCACATAAATATTCCTTAGAATCAAGTCAGATCTGGTGTTTATGTAGTAAGTTTGCCAATTTCCGCACACTATGATCCTTAAAGATGTTTAATTTTTCTTAAAATACATTTTAGCTACCTAACTTTTTTTAAGGACACTATTTCAGTCCTGTTTTACTATTAAGTTATTCTTTAATATTAAACTCTACATTACTTCTTGAAAAAAAACTAAACAGACACCAAAAAGAATAACGTCGGTGACCGTAATAATTTGACTTGCAAAAAATGAAATTCAGAATCCACTTATTCACACGAAAAAAATCGTGAGAATCATAGCTGCACCAGCGTGCACATGCCTGCGGTATACGAAAGAAGCCATTTACTTTCAGCGGTATATTCAAAATAAATTTAAGCTTATATCTTGTGGGTTTGTGTACCAAACTATGTAAGGGACACTTTATTCTGGAAATAATTTAATCGCTTTTATATTTCCTGAAATGTTATAGCTCATTTTTGTTAGAAAAATCCTAATTTATAAATTGTTTGATAATGCGAGATACGGAAAAACTACTAGCTTTATTCTAATCAACAATTTGAAAATCTGTTTTTTTCTTAAAAAATTATCTATTACTTTTTGTCCTGTTAGTTTCACAGTGATTTTATAAAAACTATTTTTTTTAGTTTGTACAAATTATTATTAAAATTGTTTATAAAAAAATTCAATTTCATTTTTAATAAACGATTTTATGAAATTAGAGGCTGTGTCTAGTCATCCTGAAAAATTTGGGGACTTGTAAAAGAGGATGGGCTAATCGTCCCGAATTTTTGGGACGACTAGCCGAGCTTATGAAAAATATTATATTAGTCATCACGAACTTCGGGACGACGAGACACTTCAAAAATTAAAACAATTTCGTTACTTCAATTTTCAAAAACGATGTTTTCCTTTCCAGAAGTGTTTTTTTTTGTACAGCTTGCATTATTATTATTTTTTTCAACTTGTTCTCGAATGCACCTGTTTTTTATTATCAGCCATGAAATAAGTCATGTGCTTAATGAGATAAAGATGATATTAATCAATTAATTACAATGTTTAAAATTTTTGCGATAATGCTGCAGTGGTTACAAAATAACGAGCATGGCGTAGTTTAAATTTTTCCTTTTACCGTTGTTATTCTTTCACAGCGGCCGCGAGCGTTAAAGGTGACAATAGCCACCTCTGGATACATTCTTAGGGCTACCATCTGTCACTCCATAGGTTTTTAGTCGCTTATTCTTTGATGTAGACTAGTGTTTAATAAAAGCGGCTTCTGATATACTGACAGTACCCTACTGACTCTT
>JAUELO010438492.1:0-14058 GCA_032357855.1 Amphibolips quercusostensackenii | reverse complement strand
TCTAATGAGCCGAAAAGTAAGGTTGTCTTGTGAAGTCTGTTTTTATAATTATGAATCTTTTTAATGTATATTTGCATAAAATTTTTCATGAGAAACTCGACTTCTTTTCGACCTTAAATTAAAAGCAATACATATTTTTTCTTCTTAGCGGATATTTGGTTTAAAGGAGTTTTTTTGTAGAAACTTTTAAATTTTTTGGAATGTTACCACCTGGAAAACGTTTCTAAACATCGAGTACATAAAATAAAATTAAAATTTCAGAAGAAGGCTGCTTCTAAATTTTTAATCACCCCTATATGGATCGTTTATAAAAACGAATATATATTCATACTTGAGCAAATTTTTGGAAATAGGATTCGTTTTATAGCGAAATAAGAAACTAAATGAGATTTACTTTCTCTTTCATTAGGAAAATTGATTCTTGTCTTGGGCAATGTATTTTCAAGGTAAAAATTCCTTATGCAGCAAAACACCTCTGCATAATTTTTAATATTATAATAATTTTTACAAGTAAATTTTATTTACACCCTTTCACATAATGAATTTCTAATTAGCTAAAAAATCCAAAAAAGTTTCGTCCACCCTTTAAAACTTCACTAGAATTGGGTAAATCTCCCTTTACTGTAAAAGAACAGTATTTATTGTAGACAAAAAAATTACTCACGACTTTAGAGTGAATTCTGATTTTGTTAATTTTACAATTCTTTGCCTACAATGAATGTTCTTTTATATTTAAGGGTGATTTACCTTGGTCTAGTCAAGGTTTTAAAGGGTGTAAGAATATTTATCTTTTTATTTAAACAATGACGAATTTAATATGTTAGGAAGTATAATTAAAATTTACATCTAAAAATGATTATAATATTAAAAATTATGGAGAAGTGTTTTGCAGCATGAGGGTGTTCTACCCTAAAAATACACTGCCTGTAAAAGGTGGCGATTTTTCTGATGGAACAAAAAGTGAGCATGATTTCGTTTTTTATTTCCCTACAAAACGAATCGTTTTCCCAAGAATTGTCTTAAGCATAAATATACATCCTTTTAAAAAAAAAAAAAAAACAGAGGGGTAATTCACGCTAAGAAAGCTAACCTCTTCTCAAACTGTAATGTTTTCTACTGTTTCTCGAAACAATGTTGATTATTCATCTAAGCATTTTTGTCAGAAGAAAATTTTATAGGGTATCAATTTTTTTTAAACTGACACAGTTGTTTCTTTTCTTCATTTTTTTTTGTTTGTCATCATGCGTTTTTCTTCTCTGGGGGTATAATGGTCAGGTTCCCGTATTCCTACCCATTAAAACATCTAGTCTAATCCACTGATGTTATCCCTAAATTTTTAACGCGTCTTCGAATGCGACAAACTTTAAACACGAATATAAAACTAAATTCACAGCCCAATCACGTTCATAATAAACTTTGAGGAAACTTATGATTGCAACAGATAAATGAGAAATTGTTCAATTATAAACGACTTAATCATATACTATGTAATTATGAAGTCAAAATTCTTTATTTTTTAATACTTTTATTAGGATACTTTTTAGTAATCAAAAACACTGATTTGCGAATTAATCTACAAAGTGAGACAAGAGACTTGAATTTGAACAATTCTAAATTAAACCATGAAGAAAAAAAACCGTCTTTCATTTCAGGAATTTTAAATCTATAAGAATTACAAAGAAAAGGTAATAAATACATAATTTCATAGAACAACTTAGCAAATTTTTACTACTGTTATCTTCTGATAGGATAACTAATAGTTTACGAAGAAAATTATTTTGTGTATTTTTTAGAAATAAAACAGAAACCACGTTTCTTATTAAAAAGTAAATAACCGCTATTTCTAGATCTCTCTTGAGGGCACAATTTTGGTTGATTCACCTTTTTTTGTATCTTGCAGAAATTGAAGGGAAAGTAAAATTTCTTATTTTTACTTATTTTTTGTGTGATATAAATTTAAATTTTACATTTTTCAGGAAAATGCAAGAAGCTGTAATAATATTCTTGTAGAGCTTGTTTTCCTTTTTCTGACTTTTTTTATATCGTGCGTTGTTTGGCTTAAGATGTTTATTTTCTTTCATTTTATTTCATTTTATTTTAAAAATGTGATAACCCTAAAAGTTTTAAAAGAATAATAAAAAGAAGAAAAGAATAATTCATTTGAAGTCTTTTATTGAGTTAGTTTTAAATTCTTTTATTAAAATACTTTTTTAACCAATAGTTTTTATTTGCATATTTGTGAATATCAGGAAAACAGATAGTTTATTAAATTTCTTGTTATTTCCTTCAATTTTAAGAATTTTTGATAACCTTTCTTTGATATCTAACTGCGATCTTAAAAGTCTCAAGGTTTCAGGTTAGTGACTTCTTGTGTTTACTTCTATCAAAGTACGCGTCATGATTTTAGCACACACGACTGAAAAACATTATTTAAATAATGATTAAAGTAAGGTGAAATAGAAGAATTGTGGAAATCTGTTTTTAGTTTTTACACTGTTGAGCAATCACTTGTGAATAACTTATCTAGGTGGAGATCACGCACTGTCTAAATATGAATCAGTTGAATTGTCGAAAAACAAGAATGGAAATAAATAATACAATAATATTGCCGAAATTCATGTAAAAAGTAAAGAAATGACAAAAGAACAGTTTATTCAGAAAACGCATAATTTTTTGGAAAATAGATAAATAAAATAATTTTTGCAACAAAAAAAATTTCAGACTTTTTTTCGGTTTGCAAGCATTCATCATAGTCTTTCTATCTGAAGAAAATAGGTAGAACGAAATTTTTGAAAACCTTGCACTCATTGTTTTTGACTACCTGATTAGTTGCATACTGGATGAATATAACTTTAGATTTATGAAGGCTGTTTTTGCTGTTTTGAGTTCTTTTCTTTGCATTTTCAAAATTTTTTTTCAAAAAAAACTTAAAAATTATTTATTTAGCCCAGGCAATAGGTACTGTTTTGTACATCCTACAAGAAAAACAATCAGGTGAAAGTGGTGGTAGATAATATTTGCTACATTTTTTGCAAAACACATGTTTTTGTTAAATAATTATTTTCAGGGTTCAGTGCCATGTTAATTGTAATGTACTTATAAAGACTGCATAAATGACAGATTATCGCCTGAAATTGAAGTTATTATCGATGAATGATTAATTTTTAGTATCCCTATTATTATTATCATAATTTTTAACTGCTATTGTAATCATCGTTGTTTTTATAATTATAATAATTGTCACTATTATTAATAGTAGATTTAATGCTTTCACGATAATTCATTATAATAAAAATAAGAGGACGTGTACATTAATTAATACTATTGTTATTAATATACAAACAGCAATGGTGATAACAATAGTTAAGTATTGTAATAATATTGATAATTATTCCAAGAATTACTGAATAATCGATGATAACATAAGAAATCATAATTGATAATAAATAATTTATTTTATTGATAACAATCAATTAATTATATTCAATAATTATGAATTATTAATTAATAATTGTAAATTATTTATTTATCGATAATAACTTCAATTTAAGGTAATAATAAAGCATTTATGCAGTCTTTATAAATACACTACAGTCAACCTGGTATTTAAGTCTAAAAATATTCATTCAAAAAAAAAAATTATCAAGACTTGAAGATTTTAAAATATTTGAAATATTCCAGGAGAATGTTCTTTATTTTTCTTGAATAAAAAGAAACTTTTATGAAATCTTTAAATTGTTTGAAGAATTTTTAAAGTTTAAAAAGATTTTAAAAAATTTGAAAATCATTTTAAATTTGTAATGATTTTAGGGTATTTCACACAAAATGTAGACTTGTCAAGACTTTGAAATAAAATTTTTGAATTTTATAAGGATTTTAAAGGACTTTAAGAAAATAAATTATTTTTTGTGAGAATCCAGGACAATCTTACGTAATTAAAAAAAATTCTAAAGATGCTCACTAAATGTATTTTTTATAGATTTTTGAAAAAATTTGTTATGATATTTTATTTTACACTGTTCGTTTTAAGAGCATACTCAAGAGGATTTCAAAACATTACAAAAAAATTTCACAACTTTTAAAAAAGTCTCTGGCAGATTTTTAAGCACTTTTTTTTTATTTAGCAGCGATTTTTGCAATTTCAGGAAAAATTCGTAAAATTTTTTAAAAAATTTAAAATTTTAAAAAAGTTTAAAATTAATTGACAAATTTGAATAGATTAAAAAAAATTTCCAAACGACATGTGTATTATTGTAGATTTTATAATTAAATTTGAAAGTTTTTTAAAGTTTTTTAAGGGTTTCAGGATGATGATTTTTTTTGTAAGATTGCTAATAATATTTAAAATGATTCCATTCAATGAAAAATTAATCTAAGTTAATTTTTTGTCATAAAAAATTAATTTTGAATAAGCATTAAAGAAGATTTTCAAGCATTTCAAAAGACTTACAAAATTTTCAAAACAGAATCAAAAAGATTCAAAGGCAATTTAATAAACAATTTGAGTCAGTTTAAAAAAAAAATCGGAATGTTGGAAGTTTTGAGGAGATTTAACATATTTCAAAGCATTTTTTTTGGAAAGATTTAAAAAGATTTCAAAATATTTTAAAAGGTTTCTAAAATAATCAAATCAGAATCTAGAATATTTGAAGCCAATTTTTTCAAGTTTGCTGAACTTTTCCAATAGGAAAAATTGAAAACATTTTATAAGATATTTAGAAGTTTTAATAAAATTTTAAAATACTAAAAGATGTCAAAAAGCTTTAAAGAACATGTAAGCTTTTTCAAATATCGAATCAAAATTTTTAAATTTTATAAAGATTTTGAAAGGTTTTAAGATAATAAAAAACTTTTCTTCATAGATCCCTTCAGATTCAAAGTAATACATTATTTTAAAAAATTAATTCTAACACGACATTTAGAAATTATAAAGCATTTCAAACGATTTTTAAAACTCTCAAAAAAGAATATGAAATATTTTCAAGCAATTATAGGAACAATTTGAGTCAGTTGATATTTTATTTACAAACTTGTAGAAATTTAACAAAGTTAAAAAAATTCCAAATTTTCTAAATTTCCTTTTTGTACTGAAAATTAATATTACCTTTTTTTCGATTTCGGGCTGAAAGATCTTTTTTGGTTTTGAATTTATTTAACAAATGTGTTAAAAATTCTTCTTTCTGGTTAGAAAGTTCATCTATTTTAGCATAAATTTAATCTTTGATTTATTAAAATTGCGAATGATTGGTATAAAATGAAATTATTTTTTGGTGAAGGATTTAACTACTTCGTTGAAAATTCGCTTTTTTAATGTATTTAAATCTTTGTGATTTAAATATAAAATTTTTTTAAAATAAAATATTGTTTAAAAAATATATTTGTTAAATCAAATTAAAAATTAAATTTTAGACAACACTGCAATTTTCTAGCATTATTAAAAAATATATTATTTATATTAATGATATATTGTTTAAAAGATATATATTTGTTAAATCAAATCATGCACTTCCTCATTCTCATTTAAAAATTGCAAAAAAGTGGATAACATCAAAAAAATCTGCAATTATACAGCATTTCTGTAGGAGAAGATTGTAAAAACTATAATAATTTGTTTAAGCAATTACGATTGTTGAATTTCATTAATTCTGATCTCATCTTAACGAAATAGTGTATCAAAACTGAAAAATTACAGAAAAACTGTAATCTTATAGTATTTTTTGAAGATTAAAATCAATATTATTAAAAATAATGAGTAATTGTTTGAACAATTAATTTTTTATTATTTGTTATTAATTATCGCCTCGCTTTAATTGAAAATTTTTTAATTAGTGGAAAAATTCGAAAAATCCGTGACTTTCTAACTCCCTTCTAAGAGAAATTTGATAAAAACAACTATAAATTCTTAAAAAAATTATGTAAACATTTACGTATTAGTTAAGAGTAGTATTTTATGAATTAGAAGAATTTTTAATTACAAAAAAGCCGCAAAATATTCCCAATTAGTAAGAAAAACTCGAAAGACACAATTTTTCACTCATGGTCTTTTTCTGGGATGCTATATTTTATTTGAGAAATAAGTTTCAGTAGAATGTATATCAAAGCCAATTGTAAAGTAAAATCATTAGTTTCTATTCGATTCACCTAATACTGAACCGTTTATAATCTTACTAAATAGGAAAATTTCCTTTAAAAAAATTCACGACAGAAAGTTCCGAAATTATAAAATACCTGAAGTTAAACAATAAAATTATTCAAGAATATGATTTATGCAATAAAAATTGAAAAACCAAATATTGTTTTCAGAAAAAAAATTATTGGCAATGTTTAAAGTTTACAATATTCTTTACATGCCATGCATTCGCATGTGCCATGCTCGTACAAAAAAGGGTTTAGTAGCCTCTTAGGTCAGTAGTAAAGTAGTTAAAATCTTTAAGCTAGCACTTTCGCTGTGACAAATGTTGGCATTTATGTCTTTTTCAAATTTCAAACTTTGGCGCTTATGCCGTTTTGCGGTAGATTTGCCTGGAGAAAAGTAGGCCGAACGGGCGGACAAATAGACGAAAAAAGTGAAATTCCTTCAAATTTAAATGTTCCTGGTAGCAAAATGGAATAATTTTATATTACAAAGTTTTTAGAATTTAAAAATATAAAATTGAAGGCCAGCTTCACATTACGCAATTTGAAGTTTTAAACTATTAAAACTGAATAACAGCAAACTATAGCACGAAAAAATTCATTAATTTTGGAAGTAAAGAAAACACTGCGCATATAAAAATTAAAAATAATTACAAGTAAACGATAAGAAATTAAGAGAATTTCAAACTTTTGAATTGGAATTTTAGAAAAAAAAATTATGAGCAGATACATTAAAATGGCTCAACAGAACCCATTATTTAAGCCTCTTATTTGCTGATGCGTAAAAGATAATTCATGTCGAATAGATTCATGCATTCCACAAAAAATTATTTTTAAATCGACAGCATAAAAATTTATTTATTTTTTCATGAAGTCTTTCAGAGTCAAATACATCAAAATATTCAACATACATTTTTTAAAGTTTTGAGTATTCACTTTCAGGTCTCAATTTGAGATTATTTAGGCAATAATAATAGTTGTATTTTATTAAAAAATTTACGAAGTTGCAAGATTCTTTCAAGAAGAATGTGAAGGTCAAACTCAATAAAGGTCTTTTTCCTCAAAGAAGGGAGGGGGGCGACGGTGTTCCCCTACTCAAGAATCTAGTGTGCTCCACTGATGTGATCACTAAATTTTAAATGCGAAGAACTTTAGAAACGTGTGCAAAACTGATTTCACGACGCAATCACGTGTACAGTAAACGTTGCAAAGACAAGTTAAGAGAGATAAGAATTTTGTCCTATATATAGTCATTTTTTCAAGAGCAAATTCTTTTTTCAAGATACTAACATCAGGTTTATAGACGTTACAATTTATTCATCACACCGCTCGATTTTCGAGTGAACCAAGAAAGAAGTGTAAGTTTAAATTGAAATGTGTATATATGGACATAACATTATTTGCTTTATATGATTTCAGATAATGCAGAGATTCAAAATCAACCTGCGATACTTGCTAGTGACTATTCTTTTTAGTTGTATCTCAGGAGAAAGTAAGTGTTATTTTCAAAACTTTTTTTTATACATTTCATTATTTTCCATAAAAATAAATATAAATAGATACGCATTAGAAATACGATTATATTTTGCTGAATATGAAAAAAAAAATTTATTCTTTAAAAATTCTACAAATATAAGAAGAAATAATTTAGGCAACTGCTTCTTATAACAAAGACATACTATTTTTATTCGTTTTTTTTTTCAGTCACATTCAGTTACAAAGATGTTAGAAACTGGGGCAAACAATATCCAGAATGTAATGGGAAATATCAATCTCCCATAGCAATGGATGAAACCTTTAAGCCCTGGGAATTTCCAGATTACAAGCGAAAATTGAAAGTAACAGACCTTGATAAATTACCAAGAAATATTACAATGAAGAATACTGGTCGCACTGGTGATAAACATTTATTATTCTAATTAATAAATTCAATTCTGCTTTACTTTATTTTATACATTATCTTACATTTTCCGTAATACAGTGGAACTGAAAGCTGATTGGTCTGGAGAACCTCCAAAGATTAGTCGTGGACCCCTTCATGGGAAATACGTATTTGAAAAAATTATTTTCCGTTGGGCCCAAAAAAAGGTAAATCTTTCAAAATTCGTTTAAACTCTATAATTTAAATTATTGAAATTTTTATAATTGTACTAGTGAAATGCTCATAATTGAATTTAGGAAGACCTGAAAAGTATATAATAGAAAATGCGGAATTTCAGCATTTTTAACTTCATTAACGCAATAAAAATGCAATTTTGTAAGATTTTTAAATAGGCTACGAAAAAAAATGTATGTTATTTACACACATGCGTATAAAACCTTTCTTATTCATGGTTCAAAAGAATTAAGCACAATTTGATTTTATATAAAAAATAATCGACAAGAAAAGTTTAGTAATTGTTTAATGACAGAAATTTGCAAAGAATATCAGTAAATATTTTGACTTCATAATTTTGGCATTTTTTACTATTTAATTCGCTAAACGATAAAATATTGATCTTTTATTGGTCAAATATTTGATTCGTAAATCAATTGATACAATTTTTACTAATTTAAATTCAGTAAGCTATTAATTAAACCAGTACTGAAGATTATGATAATCATGATAATTTTTATTCTGACTTTACGAATAAAAAGTGGAATGAGGAAGTGCATCCCAGTCCGGATGAGGACAGGCCTGGGTAAGTCCAAAATGCTCCCTTGATAGTTTTATTGTTGCTACTAGTGAGAAAATGTTTGACTATAGTTTTCATGTAATTATTTTCGCTCAATAGGCAAGATGTGGACATACACTTTTATTTTTACAAAGCAGACTACAAATCATTTGAGAAAGCCCAATCACAAAAGGACGGTCTTGCAGCAGTTAAAGTGGTGGTTTTGGTAAGAAGCGCAAATTTATTAGTGAAAATTTTTTTTTCAATAAGTGTTTTTAACAATTTGTACAAAACACTACCAAAATATTGTCCTACGAAAACTAAAAGTCAGAAAATACAGGGTAAGGGGCCATTATGTAACTCACATTAATATCTACTTCAACTTTTATGAATTTAACGTGAAATTGAAAGTAAAAAAGTAAGATAATCGCTCCCCGGGCTAACTGCAATATTTGATTTTAAAAATTTTCTCATCTTTTGTATAATAATTTTTCATTTGCTAACCATTAATATGCAAAGACCAGAATTTTAATTTTGTAAAGTTTTCAATGCTGAATTCTTCATAAATTGAATAAAAGGAACTTAAACTAAATTCTTTTAATTTATCATTTTCAGGCTGACACAGCCTAATCAACTTGAAAAAATTGATTTATTCAAACCAAAAAAATTACTTAAAGTTGATAAATTTTCACTCGAAGAGTGAATAATATGCATTAGTAATGTGGCTGTTGTTTTTTTGAATTAATAAAATTAAAAAGATTTGGCTTTACAAATTTTAAAAACAACCGAAGATAAATACAAAAGAATTTAAATGGACTTGCAAAATGCTGTTAATTCTTTTTATTTAAGTCAACTTGGCTTTAATATAGAGAAATTTAGGGAAACTGATAGGAATTCAATGATCATATAACAATTTAAAAATATGCAAAAATTAATTGAATCCAGTAAATTTGAAATAAGTTTCAGAAAATTAGAGGAAATTGTAAAGAATGTTGAAAAATTTATCATGTTTTGTATGAAATTATTAAGAATTTATACAATGTTCCAATTTATTTGTGTTTGAGTCATGGCAACCCCTGGAAATTCACTTTTCTGAAACGTCGCATTGCACCATATCTTATTTAGAAAAATTGTAGATATAAGATAGTTAACACCCCCAATTATTTCCAACGTCCAAAGGAAGGGGGAGGGAAGTTAAAGAGATTCCTCTATGAATATAGTTACATAAATAATTGAGGTCACCTCACTACATTTTTGTCATTTTTTGTGGACTTCATTTTTACCGACTGTGGAATGCCGAAAAGAATTGCAAACAATTAAAAAAATTACATTGATCTCACTAAATTTAGATTCAATTTTGAGGAATTCAAGAAAAATAAGAAAAATTTGTTGATATACATGAAAATTCAAGGCAGATTCATAAAGTTGCAGGACGAATCAAACAAGAACTCAAAATGAAATAAAAAATCCATTGCATCAAGCAGAATTATGTTAAATGAAACAAATAAAAAAAAACCTGTATAAATTAATAAAAATTGTAGAAGTATTTTGAATATAATGATAAAAATTTGGCAATCTCTTTGAATCTTCAAAACTTGATGAAATCTTAAACTTCTTGAAAATAAATTTATTAAAATTCATCAAAGTACTCTAATAACCTGTGAAATTTTGTGAAACTTAATAATACTTCCAAAATATTAGGAAATTTATTAAGTACTTTGAGGTATCTTGAAATCCCGTAAAATTATTCAAATCCTAGGATATATTATTATATCCCTTTGGAACTTTAGAAAAATCCTAATACCTTATATAGGTCCTCTAAATTGTTTGATATCTTACGAAATTTTTAGAAATTCACTAAACTAGTTAAAATCTTTTAAAGTCGCTGAAAGTTCTTAAAATAAATTAGGAATTCTTTGTAGTTTTTCCAAGCATTCTTGAATCATGTAAGGCCATAAAAATTTTTCAAAAATCTCTTGAAACGTATTAGAATTTCGAAAATTCCTCGTAATTTTCATGGATGCCCTAAAATGTTTCCAATCCTTTGATGTTCCCTTAAGCATTTCAAAGATTGCAATTGCTTGAAATCATTAAAATCTTTCAAAAACATCCTAAGATATTTTAAATCATTAAAAACTTTTTGCAATTTCTTTACATTTTGAAATGTTTCGCAAAATTTCTTGAATTTTTTCTAGTAAAATAATTTTGAGTAAGACTTTAAAATTTTATCCTTAAAATTCTTTAGGATCCTTTACATTCATTTAAATTAATTGATAATTCTCAAAAATCATTTGTCTTCATTAAATATTTCGTCAATACCTTCAAATATTTAGAATTTTATGACATTCGCCAATTTTTGTAAATAAATTCTATAAAATCCATAGAAATATTATAATATGATGTAAAAATACATAAAATTTGATGCATTATGAAATTCTTGAAAATGGATCAAAATACATTAAGAGCTTTCGTAATTCTAAAATTATTGAGATTCTCAGAAATTGTATGAAATCAATTTAAATCTTTTTTAATATTCTGAAAACCTATAGGTCCTAAACAGTCGTTCCATAAATACCTGAAAATATTTTGAATCTTTTTTAAATCCCTCACAGGTTTTTCAAGCTCTTAGATATTCCTTGGATGTTACAAAAATACCCAAAAATTTTGCAAATCCTTTGAAATCATACTAAAAATGCATATCTTACAAAAATTGATAAAAATTTAATTTGTCAAGACAAAAAATCCTATATTATTGACCCATTCTTGAAATTTTAGCAGTATGAAGGAGACGAAGATTTTCTAGTGCACCTAGAAGGAAGTATACATAAAGTGCAAGCCATAAATTCATCAGCTGTAATACCCCCCTTTCCCTTAGTGAATTTTGTGGGTGCTAGTCAAGAATTTATATTTTACAAAGGCTCTCTAGATTATCCACCTTGCACGGAATCTGTGACTTGGTTCAACTCTGAATATGCGCTTTATATTTCAAAAAAACTGGTAAAAATATGCATATATTTATTTAAAATATATACGAGAATGAGTTTCATAATTTATTTACTACTACTGTTTAATATTCATACTTTTTGTTTCAGCTAAATGGATTTCGAAAAATAAAGTTAGACCATGGAGACGTGTCAAATGTTAGACCTCCACAGCCGCTGAACAACCGTCCAATTCAGAGAGTGTATCTATAATTTTTGGTGCTGGCTGCGCTCGGGAAAGGTTTTCTGTAGTTTTCCACTCCCCAGGCTGAAAGCTCAAGCAAATGCGAGCGCCTCTGATAAAAATCCGGCTGCAGACGGTAGGGGGTGAATAGCATAGGTATGGGGGTTTCATGTGCAAATGTTTAAAAAGAATGTGCCAGTAACAAAATAAAATAAAGTCTTAAGTTGTATCAATATTTTTTTCCTTTGAGTTATTCTAAGTATATACCCTGCCGTCGAGATATAGGCAGGAAGGGGGGCCAAAATTACTTTTTTAGAAAACGGGTTTTAATATTAAGTGAAAATTCTATATGCTTATCAGTAGCAAGGTCTGAAAATTTGAGTTTAATCGGATGATATCTTCTGTTCAGAATGACTACTAAAACTCTACGACGAGAATTTCTAGTCACTTTTCAGGTTTCTTTATGGGTGTAAAATTGTTTTTCGGTCATCTTCCTGAATGCAAAGTTAGAAAAATTCAACTAAGTATGAATTTTAATCGCTATTCAAACAATAAGAAACACTAGTCGCTATAAATGACGCAGTTCGAAGAAAAATTACGAAATTTTGATTGAGCAAAGAAGCACAAACAACACAGAATAATAATGTATAATTTGTTGAAAATTTTATACATCATCTGATTTCAATAAGCTTTATTCTACGGACTTCAAAATTAGACACTGTTAAGAAAAAGATACATATTTATAATTGCAAATCTTTCAAGAACTTCAAATTACAATGATTAAATTAAAAACTGCTGAATTTTAATCGTTTAAATTTGAAATTGACTCATTGTGAAGTGGAAATTGTTGAATTTTAAACGCTTTTAATCAAAAATTATATAAGCATGAAGATAGTAACTTTTAATTGAAAACTGTTCGAAAAATGACTAGTAACAGACTTAAGCTTAAAAATTTTCAAACTAAATCCCGAAGTACCACACAAATTTGAATTCAAGGACTTTATTAGCTAGAATAATTAGAAACATGAGGTGTGAAATATAGCATTTAATGATATGAGTAATCAAATTTTGACTAATACTTACCAGAAACTTAACCTAACCTAACCTAGCCTAGTACTCAAAAAAGTAAGGGATACAGACTTTTTCTTTTTAGAAGATATTCGGTACACAGGAGTTTTCTTATAGAAATCTGGAATGTTTTAGAACGTTACCACATGAAAGATGTTTCCAGACATCGATTACATGAAATAAAATTTTAAAGGACGGCTGCTTTCAACGTGTAAATAACCCCTCTTTCATTTTGTTATGAAAACAAAGATATATTTATATTTGAGCCAGTTTTTAGGAAAACGATTGGTTTTGTGGAGAAATAAAAAACTGAAAGAGATTCACTTTCTCTTATAACAGAAAAATAGATTCTTGTCTTGGGCAATGTATTTTGGAGGTAAAAATGCCTTATGCAGCAAAACACTCCTACATAATTTTAAATATTATAATTATTATTACAAGTAAATTTTAATCATACCCTTTTACATAATAAATTCCTTATTACCCAAAAAATTAAATATAAAGATTTGTTCACCCATTAAAAACTTCACTAGAAGAGGTTGAATCACCCTTTACTGAAAAAGAACAACATTTATTGTAGACAAACGAACTACTTACGACTATACAGTAAATTCTGATCTTATTAGTTTTACAAGTCTTTGCCTACAATAAATCTTGTTCTTTTGTATTTAGGGGTGAGCTAGCCCCTTATAGTCAAGTTTTTAAAGGGTGGAAAAATATTTTTTTTTGAGCAATTACGAATTTAATATGTTAGAGATTATAATTAAAATTTACTTCTAGAAATTATTATAATATTGAAAATTATGTAGGAGTGTTTTGCAGCATGAGGGTTTTCACCGTAAGAATACATTGCCCAAGAAAGGGGGCAATTTTTCTGATAGAACAAAAAGTAAGTATTATTTCGTTTTCTATTTTCCTACAAAATAAATCATCTTTCCATTAATTGTCTTAAGTATAAACATATATTCTTTTTTATCAAAAATCCACATAGGAGTGCACACGCTAAGGAAGTAACCATATTCTTAAACTGTGGTTA
>JAUELO010438289.1:0-14061 GCA_032357855.1 Amphibolips quercusostensackenii | reverse complement strand
TGGTAAAAATTAATTCTACAAACAGAAAATTTAACTATTTTGTTAAAAACTCAACTGATTAGTTCTAAATTACATATTTTGTGTAAAACTCATATTTTTGGGTTGAAAATTCATCTTTTAGGTGCAAAATTAAACTTTTTGGTAGAAAATTGGTTAATTAATTAAAAATTAATTTTTTTTATTAAAAATTCAACTGCTTGGTTAAAAATAAATGTATTTTCTCGAAAATTCGTCTTCTCTGGTACAAAATTAATATTTTTTTTAAACACTTAACTATTTCGTTAAGAATTTATGTATTATGTTAAGAATTCATCTTTTTTCGTGAAAATTGATTTTTTTAAGTTGTAAACTCGTCTTTTTTATATAAAAATTCATATTTTCTGGTGAAAAATTGTTAATGTGAAAGATTTCCGAAATGCGAAATATGAACTGAACTATTTCATAATTAAAATAGACGATAACTCAATTAATTATTCAAAAAAATAGTATAAATCGAACTTGGACAGAATTTTCTTGAAAAATTTATAAAATTCCTGGTCAGGAAATAAATTCACTGTCATTTTCCGGTTTTCCGGTCTCGAAAAGTTCCTGGTCATTTCCCGGTTTTCCCGATTTCCCGGTGCAGCGGCCACCCTGTAGTACATTTAAAAATAAAATTGCTATTTTTAAGGCTAAGATAACCTCATTTTGAAAGTGTTTCAAATTGAACAATTTTCACTTCATAATCATAGAATTTGAATTTTAGAAGCTTTAAATTAAATAATACCTACTTTAATAATTGCGAATGTAAGATCGTTAAACATTAAACAATTTGAATCCAAGATTTAAAAAATATAACTATTCAAAATGTATCAATATTTGTTTTTAGAATACTTCATAAGTTACAAATTCTTTATCATTATTATGTTTTTTCTAGGAATACAATTTAAAACTTTGGAAATTATAATTTAAAAAAAAAAAATTTTCGAGTACTTGAGTTCGAAATTGTTCTGTTTTGAAAGCGTATAAATTTAAAAATATTTTTTTGCGAGTCTCTTAATTTTTAATTTTTCAATTTTAACCATTAACAATTCAAAAATGTTCGTAGTTCTTAGCATTTCAAAATTATTACATTTTTAATTGCACAGTTTGTAGCTGGCTTTTGATTTGATACTGTACATTCTCAAAAACCTGAATTTAAAAATTATTCTATTTTCAGGACTGAAAAGACTTAGAATTAAAAAAATTTTAGTTTTTGATTCTTCGAAGTTAAACTTTTTATGACTGAAGGCTTTCAAACGAAGTTTTTTGTAATTTTTTATAGGTTCCAATTTAAGAGAAAAAAACATGATTTTTGCTTAAAGATTTCACAATTTTTCAGGTTTTAAATTTTCAGTTATTAATAATTATTGACAGCTACTGTTTTGCAATATTCACAATTTTAAATATTTTATTTTTGAACAACGACTAATTTGGAGCCTTCTGTATCATGTTTGCTGCCGTGGCTTATCGAATTCAGTAGTATTTCTATAGAATTTTTTTAAACTAAATAAACTCTGGGGAAATAGATTTAGTGGGTGATCGTAGATTATGTACCTTGGCAGTAAAGTAGCATCTGAGTATAAAACAACTTTACTGCCGTGCTGCATACAATACCTTATCTGAAATAGGCCCTTTTTCCTTTTCTTATCCTTTTCCGTTTTTACCCTCTCCCTTTTCCTTCTCCCTTTTTCTCTCCCATTTTTCGCTTTCCTTTTCCCCTTCTTCCCTGTCCCTTTTCCCCTTTCCTTTCCTTTCCCCCTTTCTCTATTTCTTGTCCCTTCTTCCCTTTCCTTTCCCCTTTTCTTTTTCCTTTTTTTAATTTTAAAAAAATGGTTAAAATTTGGTTTCAAAGCCAAATTTTTTGAAGGAAAATGACCCGTTTTCAGGTCAATGTGCTCGATTGATTTGAATTTTAATTTATATTTTTGTAAATTTATTTTGCTCATTAATACTAACAATTTTTTTCCAAGTTAAGAATAAAAAAATATTTTTTGGAGGCAAAATTTAAAGATTTGCTTTTTTTAAAATGAAAAATTCAATAAAATTAAATTTATTATTGTTAGAATTTTTTAATTAATTATAAATATTATCTTAATGTATGCGTTAGTTAAAATTAAATAAAAATACAAATTTTTTTTTTAAATTAATAGTAATTTCTTCAGTAATTTCTTTAGTAATTAAATATTTTGTTAAATAATAAAATTCTTATTGATTGTAAATTATTACTTAAATAAATAATATTATTATATAAATTTTTTTTTCTTCTCTTTTTCTCTTTCCTTTTTTCCGTTTCTGTTCCCTTGTACCCTTTTCGTGTTCCCTTTTCATTTTCTTTTTTCAACTCTTTTCTTTTCTCTTTCGTGTTCCCCCTTTCTTTTTCCCTCTTCCTATGTTCATCTTCCCCCTTTCCCTCACCCTTTTTCCCTTTTTGTTTTAGTCCTCCTTGTCCCCTATCTTCCTTTTCTTTTTTCTTTTCCCCCTTTTCTCCTTTTTCTTTTTCCCATTAATTTTTTTCCCTTTTCTTTTCTCTTTTGCCCTTCTCTTTTTCTCTTTCATTTTCCTTTATCTTCTCACTTACTCGCTTCTTTCTCCTTGCTGTCCCTTGACGAGCCGCTCGACGCGTTACAATAAACTTCACTTGACGTGCTGCTCGTCGCGGTACAATAAAGCTTACTTTAAGTGCTGCTCGGCACGGTACAATAAAGTGCTATTTTACTGCCGCTCCGCTGGCAGATAAAAAACTCTTTTTCTCCCTATTTCATATAAAACAACTTTGCTGCCGTTAAGCATACGATACTTTATCTGAAATAGGTCCTTTTCCCCTTTCCTTTTTCTTCTTCCCTTTTTTCCTTTCTCCCTTTCCTTCCTCCCCTTTCCCTAACACCTGAAGGACGGGTAATAGGAGGTTATAAAATAAAATGTCGCAAAATTGAATTAATAATTGAAAACAAATAGTATTCATTACCAGTAAACCAGTAAAATTTTTGGTAATGTTTGAAGAATTTTAATAAAGTTAGTAACTTTTATCAATTAATTAAAAGATTTGTTAAGTATGTCAATATTAATGGCAGATTGATACTTCCTACTACATTTGGAGTATTTTTTTACCCAGTTTTTATCCTCTTCACACTCATTTCGCGTGATGAGGCCGGCCTCAGGGGTAGACGGCCATATAGCGAAGGCTATTAAAGTCCAGTTTGAACCGAATTGAAAGCAATGAGCAAGCACTCTTATGTCAACACTTAGGAGCAATAGCCTTCAGTGTGGCCGTCAGAGGACGCTCAGGGAAGGAGACAGAACCATTCAAGCGACCATGAAGCCGGCCAACTAATGAGCGGCATTGTTACGCGAAATGAGTGTATAAGTAAATGCGTCTGTTAAAATAAATGAATACATTCTAGAGCCTAATGACAAGAAGCGATTATGTAAATTAATACATTTATCATCAAAAATTTGCTTAAAGAATTAATGCTTATACTGATTTTTTAACTGAATATAATAAGTTCTTTAATGTGTCTCTATATTTATTTTTCTAAAAAATACATTATAAATTACAAATAACAATAATTTTATAACAATGATTTCTAATATAATATGATAACAATAAATTAATAATAAACTATTAAAGTAAGATTAGAGATCATTAATTTAATAATAACAATAATTTTTCAAAAACTGTGCAGTTAACATAATTGAGAATTCCATTTTTTTGCAATTTAAAGAAAGTTGTAACCTAAGCACAACTTTTTTTTTATTTCTGATTTTGTATTATTATTCACCCTTGGAAAATGTACATATAAGAATTGAACATAATTTTTTCACCCATTGGAATATTTTTTTATAAAATTTAAAAAGTTCGATTTTGAACCTGAAATTTTATTTGAACTTTTTTCCAGTTTGTCAAACAACTGTTGGGACCTTAAGTAACCGCTCTAAAATTTTAAGGATTTTTACCTTAGACGTAATTTTGAACAAATTTTAAGGTATTTTGATAAATCTTCTAGGATTTCAGCAAATATATGCAGATTTCAAATAATTTTACTGGATTTCATGACATAATAATGAATTGCATCTTATAGTATTAAAAAAAATTTTTAAAACCTCTAAATATCTTTGGAAATGATTCGAATTTTTCCTAAAACTTTAAACAATTCTGCAAAATTAGAAAAATTACCTTCAGATCTTCCAGATTCTTATATTATTATTTTGGAAACTTTTTCGAATATTTTAAAAACTTTTTACATATCTTCTTAAAATAAATGTTGCAAATAAAATCTATTAAAATTTTTCCAAAACAGGTTTGAGTCACATTAAAAGAAATTTAGGACTTTTTGATGATTAGAAAGAATTTTAAAATATTTTACAAATTCTCAGAAATCTTTTAAAGTTTAAAAATATTCCTAATCTCGTTAAAACTTTAAAAATGTCTAAATAACTCTTAAGCTGACTCGCATGGTTTATTGAAATGTTAAAAAATCTTTCTGATTCTTTTTTGACAATTTGGAAAATATTTCGACAGGTTTATAAATCTTTTTCTTTAAATCTTAATCTGTTTTGATAATTTTTGAAATCTTGAAAATGATTTAAAATCCTTATAAGTATGCTCTCAAAACTATTTTTGTAAAATAAATAATAAAAACAGATTTTTCCCTGTTTAAAATCTTGCGAAATCCTTCAAAAATTTTTAAATGGTATTTTAAAATCTTAACAAATCTAAAGTTTGTTAAAAAAATCTTTTGAAATCTTTTCAAGTTTGAAATTATTTTCAAATTTTTTTAAAACTTCCTAAACTTTGATAGATATTTTGAAATAATTTAAAGATTTCATAAAATTTTTTTTAATACTGTGAAAATTAAAAAACTTCTTCTGAACTATTCTGAGTTTATTTTTCAGATATTTTAAAACCTTTAAGTCCTCAAATTAATCTTTCAAAGTAAGACCTGAATCATTTAAAATTTTTGCGGAAATCTTATTGTCATTTTTCTTATCTCTTTGAAAGTGTGAAAAAGGTTAAAAATCATAGTGTGGTAGCAAAACGTTATGAACTCAATTATTTCCCGATATTAAAAAAAATATTTGCATCTAAACTTTTCTTTTCTGCCAATAATGCTGAGAAACATTCAGAAATAAATTTTGTCAGCAAATTAAATTTCTTTTTCAGAAATTTCTCTTCGAGAAACAAAAATTTTTAAAATTCAAAAGAAAAAACTGAAAACAGCGAAAACAGCCATTAAAATCTAAGGTCATATTCGCGCAGTATGCGAATAATTAGGTCGTTAATAAAAATGAGTGCGAGGTTTTCGAGCATTTTGTTTCGCCTATTTTTTTCAGATATGATAACTTAAAAATGCTTGCAAGCCTAACGAAAGCCGGAAACGTTTTTTTTTCTTTACAAATTAATTTTTTTATTTATTTTCTCAAAACATTATTGTTTGCCATAAATAATTTGTTTATTTGTAATTTCGCTACTTCTAACAATAATTTTTTAAATATTATTTTATTATTTATTTTTAATCTTATTTTCTGACAGTCTCGCTTACTTAAATTAAAAGAGTACGTGACTTCTACCTACATAAGCTATTCGGCCACTGAGTAAATGTCTTTTTGGTCAATTTTTTATTTTGCTCATTCATAAATAAATATTACAAATTTTTCGCACCATCAACTTTTCAAGTTAAAATCTCAAAATTAATAATTTTATTTCATAAAAAACTTATTTATAAATGTTTCTTAACATTGTTGATAATAGAGGCAATTTTAATTGTAAGTGATTTTTTAATGATGGGAAATAATTTTGTTCCTGACATTTATCTACCTTACTATAATTTGTAAGCTTTTTTAGACTTTTAAGGGACGAAAAAAATAAAATTAGAGACAAAACATTAAAATATGCTAATTCACAGAGTGTAATCACTGTCGTTACCGGCAACAAAGAAAGTACCGATAACGACAATAAGATTTCTGGAAATTTTTGTAATGATTTACATTTTATTTTAAAGGATTTCCCTTAAGATTTTCAGCTTACAAAATACGCCAGAAAACATATTCAGAAGCTTAAAAAGTTTAAATTAATTCAAAAACGTTAAAAAAAATGTAAAATCTGGAAATTTTCTAAAAAGAATGTAGAAAATTTTAAAGCAAAATTTTTACTTTTGCAAGGTTAGAAAGGTTTATAATAACGTAGAGTATGTTTAGGAGATATTAAGATGTTTCAAAAGATATTTATAAGTTTTAAAAGTTTCAAAAGAATTAAAAAATAATTCAAATTTTTTTTTTCAATTCAAAATTTTCAAAATTCAAAAATTTCAAAGAAGAATGTGGAAGATTTTAAAGCAAATTTTTTCGAGTAAGCTTAAGATATGTTTAAAGGTTTTAAGAAAATTAAAAATATAATTTTTAACTAAAAAAGTTTTTGAAAAATCTAAAACAATTTAAAGATTGTCGAAGATTTCGAACAAAAAGTTGAAAAGCTTATTAAGAATTTTGAAAGCTTTTGAAAGAATAAAAGATTTTTTGTAAGATTTTTAGAAAAATTAAAATTAGTTTTTATTTAAAAAAATTAATTTTAAGATAATTGAAAAAAATTTCAAGATTTCAAAAGATTTCCTGTGTCAAGAAGAATTTATAGGTTTTTCAAGAGGGGTTTTTGAATATGCATAGTTTTTGAAAAAATTATAAAAAAGGTATCATTTAAAAAGATATTCAAAAGATTTAAAAGAATATGAAGAACTTTTTTTAAATTTTATGAAATACACAAGTAATTTTAAAAGATATTTAGGAGGTTTAGAACTTCTAAACTAAATGAAATTAATTATAAAAAATTCTCAAAAAATTTAACATGAAATGTAAGCTTATGAAGATTTTGAAAGATTTGTCAAAATTTAATGAATAATACGACTTATTTTAATAAATGTTTGAAAATTATTCTTTTAGTAAAAATTTCACCTTTTTTATTAAAAATAAAATTTTTTGGCCTAAAATAATATATCTGTTTTAGTTTAAAATTTAACTATTTTGTTAAAAGTTCGTATATTTTGGAAAAAATTTAATATTTTATTGATAAAAATGTGACTGTTTGCAAAATATTGCTTTTTGGTCAATAATTTAGCTATTTTTTTTAATTTAACTTTTTCAAACAAATTTTAAACAAAATGTGGATTTTCGAAGATCTCGATACAAATTTTTAGAGAAATTCAAGAATTTTCAAGATTTTCGAAAAATTTTTATAAAACAAAAATAAATTGTAAGAAAAAATTAAAAAAGGTTTAAAAAAATTTTGAGTAATGAATTATTTAATAATAATTATTAAAATTTTTTTATAATTATTTACCTTCCTCACGTAAAATTAATTCCAAAAAAAGCTAAAAAAATATCAAAAATTAAAAGTTAAATTTAACTTATCTGAGGGTAGTTTTATTCACAGAATGAAAAGAAGTTACATTTTAATTGCGTAAATAAGATTGATTAATCTTTATTAATAACCTCAAACTGTTGAGTTTCGTATTTCACAACTTGCACGACAAAAAAGAGAAAGAAGAAACGGACATTGCACTCACTCTTATTCTGATTTTAAATTACCTTAAAATAATTATTCAATTAAAATAATAAAGGTTTGGAAAAACAACGTATATTGAAAAAAATATCTTTCTTCATTTCTGAGAAAAAAAATCTATACAGGGCTCTTCATTTGTGCATTTCATTTATGGTTAATCGATAAAGATAGTAGAAACGTCAGAGTATAGTCAGACATGCGGAGGAACTTTGTAATAGGACTTGTCTCATTTCAATAGTACTATACGCGAATCGTCGGTCACTTGAAATGTTTTGAAAATTTGTTGACCCCACAAAAATAATAATAAAAAAAATACAAAAAAATTAATGTAAACTTATAATTATTATTATTGCAATAAGTTCCTGGACAAATGCTACATTCAAATTTGTGCGTTTCAATCATGCAAATAAAAAAAAATGGTGGTACTTTTGTAGGTAAATGAAATAATTGTTTTACTTCAGGCTGCATTTATTTCAATAATTAACTTTTTTTAAAATAATCATATTTTTTATTTGAATAAAGGACTTGATTTTGGGAATCAATTCATATTTATCAACTCTGTTACAAACAAATGTTACTATGATCCTAAGATGCGATCAATTATGTACAATTGATCGCATCTTAGGATCATAGTAACATTTCTTTATATTGAAAATAAATTTTTTTATCACTGACAAATATTTAGTAAAATTTAATGTTTGCTTCTTTAAAGCAAGAAATCACATCTCTTGATGAAGAAAAACTTATACTTTAGTCGACGGACTTTAATTTGTTTGAAGAAAACAACTTCCTTGATTCTTCCAAAAGGTTTCTTAATTCCTTTAAATACGTAAATAAATGTTAAAAAATCTCTAAAATTAATGAAATAGTTTTTTTTTTAAATTTGCACAGAAGTTGCTTTGATTAGACAAAAGTTTCAAGCGTATTTTGGCGATTTTTTTTATCTTATATATTGTCAAGAAACATAAAGAAATCTTCTGCGGGAGAACTCATCACATATCTTTACAAGCAGGAGTTAACGTGCATTTTTTCTCAATTTAAGCTATTATCCGTAAATAACAAGAAGCTTAAAAATTTTTTTCTAAGACCTTTTTAAATTACCTTTCGAACAAGATGAGCGAAAAAAGTTACTTCCTCTTCGTTTTAGGGAAGAACTCACTGTCTATTTTTGGCAGACGAGATTTGTGCAGTTTTTCTAAAATTTACCTATTGCCCGCAGATAAAAAGACGTTTGAAAAATTTTTTTCAACTGTTCTTGAAAGTGTCTTTCGAATAGAATAGGGGTTGGGCACGAAAGTAACCCCCTCTTCGTGTTGTAGGATAACTCATCGTCTATACTTAATAGCAAGTTAGTCAGCTGTTTTTTTAAATTAACTATTGTCCGCAAATAGAAAGACGTTTTTCAAATTTTTTTTAACTGCTTTCAAAAATACCTTCTGAATTTCCTTTGAAAAATACTTGTGACTTTTATTTTGAATTCGAAGTATTTATCCTCCTTAAATTATAATTCGGTTAAAAATGGGAAATTTTGTTTGTTTGAAAATTTAAGTATTTTATTTAAAATTCGTCTTTTTTGTCAAATACAACTGTTCTTGATTTAAAATAAAAATATTTTCGGTTGAAATGTCGAATAGCACATTTTTCGTTGTGAATTCACCTTTATTTTTGTTCAATATTTAACTATTTGGTCAAAATTGATCTTTTTTGTTAGAATTTTTATTCGACCAATCTAAAATCGAAAAAAATCTTTCTGAACTTTTTGAATAATCCTAGAAAGCTTATGTATAAATGACCTTAAGAGCAAATAAACAAAAAATTTTAAAAATTGAGTGTTTATTCAGAATTTGTATTTTATATTAAAAAAGATTTATTCCATTAAATTATAATTTGCTCAAACAATTTCTTTCTTTCATGCCTGAAATATCTCTTTTTTTGTTAATTAAAATTTAACTATTTTTTGAAAATCCGTTTTTCTAAAGTTAAATTCAATTGTTTTTGATTAAAAATTAAAAACATTTTTAGTTGAAATATCATCTATCCATGTAGATCTTCTTCTGGCAGGAGAGCATGTCATGAGAACCTGGCAGGAGAAGACGCTGCTGTCGCCTGACAGCTTAGGTGCTCTTGACGACTGAATTTCCGCTATTTAACGACGATTCAGGAGATAAGAGAATGCGAGGAAGAAAAACTCTAGGTGATAGAAATAACAATTTAACGAAACAAAAGTTTTAAGATTTGTTTCTTATCTTACTTGCAGAATTTTATTATTAAAAAAATGTCGATTCTGCATGGAAAATTATGTAAAATTATGTATTGTTTTATTACTTTTGGAGAAAAAATTTAAGTATTTGCAAATCATAAGACCTTTTTTTGAGATTATAATTTTGTACAGCAAGAGTGGAAACAAGTTTTTTGAGATTGAAAATGATTAAAGAATTTCAAGTGAAGTATTTGAAATTGAACAATCTTAG
The DNA here is from genome assembly GCA_032357855.1 of Amphibolips quercusostensackenii. NCBI lineage: Eukaryota > Metazoa > Arthropoda > Insecta > Hymenoptera > Cynipidae > Amphibolips > Amphibolips quercusostensackenii. The sequence continues at coordinate 4,017 of JAUELO010438289.1, read as the reverse complement.
AAATTTTAGGTACAGAATATAAAAATTTTAAAAATAAAAAACCACTGCTAACCTGAAGCTCGTCAAACAAACACATTATATCTGAAATATTTGTGATTGCATACCTCACAATAAATTTTTTTTTCAAATTTGAAAAAATCCTACTTTAAGCGCTATAAATTAAGATATTTCTGATTCTCTTTTTTATAGGGTTAAAATTTTTCTTAAAATTTCCTTTTTTAATTCTTAACACCAAAGTTCTACGAAATTTGAAAATTCTAAGAATTAAAAAATTCAAGCTTTTAAAATGTGCGATTTTAACTTGAAACCTTTCAGAAATATAGTATTTCGTAAGATTATGATTATTTAAAACCAAAAGTGAAACAAAATTTTTTGCGATTAAAAGTTAGGGCAGAATTTCAGATGAAGTGTATAAAAAAACCTGCTTTTGTTGCGTAATGTTTAAAATAAAAAAATGTTCCACTCGTCCTTAAAAATTGTACAATATCAATTTGAAACACTTAGATTTTTAAAATTTTAATTTGTGATTTATATCGCAGAACACTCAAGCACTTCGAACTAAAGCATTTGAAAGTTGACAATTTCAAGATTTGAATTGATGGAAGATCTTACATTATTTTGTATTTTTGAATATACCAAAAAATTGACATGAGTGTATAATAAGAATCTAAAGAATTTTCAGTCAATTTTCACAATTTTGAATGATTTAAAAAATTTTAGTAGTAATTTTCTTTGGCTTAAATGATATTTGGGAATTTAAGAAGTTTTAAAAAAATTAAAAATATTTAAAAACTTTGTAAGATTTACAGAAATTGATCAAATATATGTTTATTTCTTTTAAACTTCTAAAAGTCCTGAATATGTATCTTTTAAACTTACTTGAATTTTTTCTAAAACTTTGCAAAATTCTGTAAAATAAAAAAACTTTCTTACACATTTTTGCTATTAGAAGCTTTTTTTCTAAAATTTGGTTGCTATTTGTTCCTTTTTTCCTTGAAAAATGTTTTTTGGTTGAAAACATAAATATTTTAATAAAAATTAGTCTTTGTTGAATTCAAATGTTTATGAATAAAAATAAAAATCTTATTTGTTGAAATATCAGGTATAACTTTTTTGTCGTGAATTTAGCTTTTTTGGTTAAAAATACTATTTTCTTTACTTTTTGATTTGACATATATGAAATCTTGAAAAGTCTCTTTAAATTTTTCTGAAGGATTTGAGCAAAATTATATTTATATGGCAATCAAAACACGTACACCAAAAAACTTAATAAGTAAATAGTGATTCGAAGTTTTTATTTTGTTAAGATTTTTTGTTTAAAGTGCATATATTGATTGAAAATTCAACTGTTCAATTAATTTCTTTTCAGTTCAAAATTTACCTTTTTTGTTGCAAATGAATCTTTTTGATGAGAATTTAACTATTTTATTTATTATTTGTCTTTTTTAGTTGAATTTAACTGTTTTTTATTTAACATTCAAATCGTTTTTACTGAAATATCAACTATTACATTTTTTTTCTAAAGGAACTTAAGTTATTTGTCATTGCATACTTCACAGTTTGACCTTTTTTGTATAGTGTTTCAAATTTGAAAAATTTTAGGTTTAAGTTCTAAGAATTGAGATATTTCTTATTCTTTTTCTGAATGACTATACTTAACGAGGATGGAGACTATACGGCATAGTAAACACTTGCGACTTGTTATTTTGAATATGCTCAATGTAAAAAAAAAAATTAAGTGAATATCTTTTATACTTTTTGAAAAAATGCGTTAAAAAACAGAACAATATAAATGTAGATTTTGGAAGATTTCGAACAAGAAATTAAGGAGCTTTTCAAGAATTTTTAAAGATTTCAAGAGAATATAAAATTTTTTTTAAGGGTCCTTAAAAACAAAACCAAACACGGTAAATACACTTAGTTTGAATGATAATCTAAAGAATAATGATATTTTAAAATTAAACACAAATTGTTCTAAATTGTAAATATTTTAATGTTTAATGAATTTTGTTAAAAATAACAGATTTCCAGTTCAAATAGTTAATATAACCTTAAATTGTCCCCAAATTATAAATTATATTTGAAATCTGTGCATCGATACTTTTTACAAATGTACAAAAGAGTTTTATATGTAAGATCTAATGGGTTTTTACCAAAAATATCGATTTACGGTGTAAAAAATTAACATAACCTAAATTTGACAAAAACACTAATAAACCCAAAATTGTTCAAAGAAGCTAAATATTGTTACAATGATTCAAATTATAATGATTTTTGTTTGATAATTTTAATTTTTTAAATAATAAACGTAAAATAATATTGTTGATAAAGTAAAAAACTTCTTTGAACTCTACTGATTTTTCTTTAAATTGAATGATTTTTGTTGGAAAATACCTGAATAAATACTGAAGTTGTTAAAAAATAAAAAATATTTTATGAAATATTATAATTTTTTATTGAAAAGTACCAATAATATCTGACGAAAAAGCTTAACATAACAAAACAGATAATAATTGTCTAGTAGTGTACATTTTTTGACATCGAATGCTTTTGAAATACGGAAATGTTGGAATAAAAAAAAAATTTAATAATCAAATTTCTTATACATAAAAAAGGAAAAAAAAATAAGAGAAGGTTATAAGAAAGGGAATTTAAAGGTTCGTTTTTTTTTCTTTCTTTAAATTTAAAGTGCATCGTCCTGATTTAATCGTTGGATTCTGTTTATTTTTTTATTTTTAAGATATTTACCGTCAAATTTGAATATCGGAAGTTAAAGAAGAATTTAATTTTTAATTAGTCTGGAATCAATTCCTCAAATTCTAATGATTTTTGTTAATAATAACCGATTTCCTGTAAATAATCTTAATATAATCTAAAACTGTTAAAAAATTAGATGCCTTATTCAAATTATAATGATTGATGACTTAAAATACTCAAAAATGATGATCTTCACATTTTTATTCTTAAAAATTTAATGTTCTATTTAAAATATCAATTTTCGGCGTTAAACGCTAACACAACCTGAAATTGCCTTCATCAAAACTTTTTAAAATTGAATTACATCATCAATCTGCATTATTACATTCTTATTCTAATTATAAATCTTCGCCAAGAACAATGGGTTTTTAACAAAGTAGTTATACTTTCAGCCAAAAAAGAATAATTTTCAATAAAGAATGTAATAGTTGATTTTTCAACCGGAAAAAATTAAAATTAAAATAAATAATAGTTTAATTTAACTGCAAAATACAACAAAAGACAGTTGAATCATAGCTAAGAAGATTACAGTTTTGGAGAAACATTTCTATTTCAAAAGAATGGTTATGGGAATTTTAACCAAAATAGTTAACCTCAAATTCTTAAAACTTGTTAGTTTTCGTCAAAATGTATAAAATGTTGGCAATGCAAAATAACTGATTTTAATCAGGCATTTCGAAATTTGAATTATGAACTTTTGCCAAGGTGTCGCATTTAGAGTATATATGTACAATACGAATTGCATTCGACTGATTTCAATAGAATCGTTCTTTACACAGAATTGTTACTTCATGATTTTTAATTAAAAATATGATGTATTTATGTTGAGAAAACCCAAGTATAAGATTGAATTCTAAAAACTTGTAAGATTTCTTCTATATACCTTATCATTTTTCTTTTTGTCGTTTTTCTCTATATTTTAATTTTAAAGATAATAGTGATAATTTATGACTAAGTGTGCTGTAACAGCGATATATAATTAAAATAATTCAAAAAAATCAATTATTGATGCAATTAAAGTTTTTATTTTATTTTATCACTCACATTTATATTATTTTTAGATATGTATTCGCTTATAAAAACCAATAACCATACTAACTACCCCGTACCGTCTGCAGCCGAATTTTTATTAGAGGCTCGTATTCGCTTGGAATTTTGTCCCAGGAAGAGGAAAACTGCAGAAAACCATTTACATGATCACCCAGTTGCTCACAATTAGTGACCTGCTGGACAAATCAACATCAGAATTTTACGACTGTT
>JAUELO010437483.1:0-14066 GCA_032357855.1 Amphibolips quercusostensackenii | reverse complement strand
AACACCTTTGCAGATAACCGATCATGCCAATATACGAACTAGCAGATCAAAAATCTACCAAAAGGTCTTCTTTAGGATGGACAAATTAGCTGAAGCAAATACTGCTCTCTTAGATTTGCTCCCCGAAGATGTTAAGCTTTGGACTTTGAACTGTGTAGTTTACGAGAAGGCGGTCTTTTAGCTGATCTACAATAAAAGTAATAATACTTTAGTAAGCCTTAATGTGAGTCGCGAGCGTATTGCACAGCTCCAGTTTGAAATTGAAACAGCGAGGCGGCACTCATCAAATGTTCAGTGTGTAATTAGCTACATAACATCAGCTAAAAAATTCACTCCAATAGTTAGGGCACTTGCTCAAAAGTTAAGGAAAGAAAATCGCACACTAAACAAGTGTAAACTGTTGATCATTAAGAAGTACTAGACGCAAAAAATAAGAGCTCTTTCAACAGCCAAAGAGCACCTTGAACGTAACTTTTGCCAAAGGCAAATTTTGCAACGTCCAGAGAAGAAACGTTTACCAATTACTGCCGAGGAAGTAAAGAAAGTTATAGATAGAACTAAAAACTTTTCTGCGCCAAGGACAAATAAAATCAACAACGTTTGGTGGACAAAGTTTACTTCTACGCACCAGAATATGGCTCGTATATTAACTACTTTCTTAAACGAAGAACAACCCGTTCCGCAGTGGGTGGTAGAAGGACGCACGATACTGATCCCTAAGACAGAAGATTTGTACAGCCCAAAGAACTACAGGTCCATAGCTTGTTTAATTCCAGCAACAAGCCATTTACTTGCATCTCTAAAGAGAGGATCTTAACATCTATCGAGCCGGTATGAAGTGCGATAGTTAACTAACGTGGATGCAAGAAAGGGCTGGCAGTTTGCAGGGAGAACCTGTAAATAGACCGGTGTATTACCCAAGACTCAATCAGGTATCAACGCAATCTGTCCATGGCTTGGATTGACTACCGTAAGGCATTCGACAACACGAACCATAAGCTACTTATTAAGCTCCTTGAGTGCCTGAAGGTGGATTTAAAAAAAGTGAGATGCATAAAAAATCTTATGCTTTTGTGACGGATATGATTTGTTGTAACATTAGACAAAAAACAAATGACCACCAGCTTCATCACTTATGAAAGGGAAGTCTTCAAAAGAGACTCTCTAAGTCGCATAATTTTCTCCATCTCCCTTTTGCCTCTATCTATTGTGATCCGAGAAAAAAGCTCTGGATACCTATGTAGCCCGCCGAACAGAAGAGAATTTAAGGTCAAGGTGTGTCTGCATCCACTTACGCCAAGGAAGACTAGAAACGACATCATCGCGTGACGATCAGTATGTTTAACTCATAGGTGAAAATACTATTCAACATCTGCGTAATCGAGAAACATATACATATCTTGGAATACCGCAAGCGGAAACACACGATGTGCGTGTGTTGAAAGCGGCCCTTGAAAAAGACCGATATGCTGGCCGCTCGTATACTGCTTTACATGTTTGGTGCAGTAAAATGATACGCCAATAAGTTGAAGCAACTTAATCGAATGGTAATATCGTATCTTAATCGTATCTCAACTTAATCCTGGATCGTCCGTGACAAGAATATACCTCCCTCGAGATAAAGTTGGTAGAGGCTTGCTAAGCTTGAAGTGTCTTCATCGATGAATGGTTCTAGCTACAGCCTACTCAGTTCTAAATATTACAGATTCTCTTATGCGACTTGTACATCGACATGGAGTTGTCAATGTTGCGGCGTTTTTATTCTGTCCCGCAGATAGGGCTGCAGAGAAGCTTCGTCTTGCATTTTATTTCACCGACACTACACATGGTGTAGCATCAGTACTAACTTTAGTGCTTAAAAGTCGTTTACAAGAAGCTGAACCTTCGCTTCTACTAAAAAAACATGTTGAGAAGCTCCTTCACGTTCAATTCTACGGCATTACACGTAGAGAAGAGCTATCGATGGATCTTTTCAACATGCTTCTCAAGGCTGCTGGATTGCGATCGGAGACTGAGAAATTCCTATTTGCCTATCAAGATATCGTTATAAATACCTCAGTTTATTCTTAGGCACTTTTATGGTGCTGATATAACGCCCGTCTTGTCATACGCTCAGGAGGAACTAGAGTCCGTTGTTGAGAATGACCAGTGTAAGATATACTGAAACTTCTCATTCTCCACCACTTAATGTATCAGTGAAACAAAGCCTGATATTGTCCTCCAAGATCTAAATACGAAGATCATTTACGTGATAGAATTCTCGACACCAGCCGATGCTAATTTCACAGCAAAGGAGAAAAAAAATAAGCTACATATCAAGCACTTCTTTTTGAGCTAAGCAGACTGTACCAAGGCTACAAAGTCCATCTAGTGGTTCTTATAATCGGCTGCCTCAAAGGTATAAAGGCTTTATTTCTCAGCCAAATTGACAAGATTCCGGCTTGCTAGCGTCAGGCTTAATCCTTTGCGAGCCGGATGCAGAAGGCTGTTCTTCTGGGATCACTTTATCTAATCCGTCAACACTGTTCTTCATAAAATTTTACAAAGGTTGGTAGCCCTAAAAAAGTATCTAGAGGTGAAGGCTTCACCTTTAACTATCCCGTCTACCGTGTAAGGTCATCCGCGGCCAGAAACCGAACTCTACGGAACAGTGTTGTACGACGGCATCTCGCTCAAATTTCCCAATCTTGCTTACCTTGTAGGGCAGAAGGAGCAGGAGTGTATGACATACACGTTCCAGTTGCTTTGGGATTGGTAATTTTAAAGAACTATGATTGTAGCTTCCGGAGCATACAGCTTGTCATAATAAAACAAACGCGTCCCCTAATCAAACAAAACACGGAAAATAAATAATGTATCTCTAAAAGTGTTGTATTAGCATCTACGACACTTTCATGGTGTTGATATAACGTCGGTGTTGCTATACGCCTGAAGAGAACTGGAGTCCGTTGTGGAAAATGACTAGTGTGCGATCTACTTGAATTTTTCATTATCCACCACTTAACGTATCAGTGCTACAAAACCTGATATTGTCCTTTAAGATCTGAAGACGAAGACCGTTTACGTGATAGAATTCTCGGCACCAGGCGATGGTAATATTACGGCAAAGAAGAAAGAAATACGGGCTAAATATGAAGCACTACTTTTCGAGCTTAGCAGACTGTACCAAGGCTACAAAGTCTACATAGAAGTTTTCACAATCGGCTGCCTTAAAGGTATTAAGGCTTTATTTCTCAGCCAAATTAACAAGATTCCGGCTTGCCAGCGTCAGGCTCAATCTATTGCGAACCGGATGCGAAAGGCTGTTCTTCTGGGATCACTTCATTTGGCCCGTTAACACTGTTTCTTATAACATTCTACAAAGGTTGTCACCTCTGAAGAAGTATCCAGAGGTGAAAACTTCACCTTCAACTATCTCATCTGCCGCGTAAGGTCATCCGCGGCTAGAGACTGGACACCATAGAACAGTGTTGTTATATGGCATCTCACTTAAATTTGCCACTTTTGCTTGCCGCCTAAGACAGAAGGAGCAGGAGTGGATGACGTACACACTTCGGTTGCGTCGGGGTTGTTATCTTCAAAGAACCATAATCGTAGCTTCCGGAGCCCACATTACAACGCGGCCGCACGAAAAAAATATCACAGAAAAAAAAGTACAAGAATTCACGTATTTTTTGTTAGGTCATACTTTTTTGTAGGAATGTCTAGACTTTTTATGTACATACTTATTTTGCAACGTCATTTGTTATGTTCATGTATAGAATGTACTGTTATCATAAAACTGTATATATTTCTAAATATGAGTCAGGTTAGGTATACTGAAAAATCTTTTTTTTCTAATATTTAGATCTGTCTGAATTTAAATCAGCGACATTTCATCGATTTTCAAAGGAAATTCTCACTGAATTCATATAATTGACCTGTTTCACTAATTAAAATTTAGAGTGTGCTAATTGAAAGTTTTAGAAATAATAAAACCTTTTGAGATGAGTTTATTGATGTTTATTGTTATTATTTCTCACTAAGAAGTAATACATTTTTTGGTCACTTAAATACCGAAAGATCTAAATTTATATAAATTATTGAAAAATCACTGAAATTGATTAATTTAAAATTAAAGCCGTATGAATTTTAATCATTTTCAATTAAAATACTAACAATTAAAAGGCCTGTTTCACTGACTAAAATTTAGAGTGTGCTAATTAAAAGTTTTAGAAATAATAAAACCTTTTGAGATGAGTTTATTGACGTTTATTGTTATTATTTCTCACTAAGAAGTAATACATTTTTTGGTCACTTGAATACTGAAAGATCTAAATTCATATAAATTATTGAAAAATCACTAAAATTGATTAATTTAAAATTAAAGCCGTATGAATTTTAATCATTTTCAATTAGAATACTAACAATTAAAAGGCCTTAAAAGTTTGAAAGATAATAAACGTAATTCTTTAAAAATATATAATAAAGAAGGAACTCTCACAATATAGAACTTTTTGAAAGAAAAAAATACATTTTTTCATTTCAATTTTCAACGCCTTCACTACTTTTTTTTATGCATTTTAGACTTATTTCTTTTCACACGTCTAATTTAGATGCTTCTTCAAATATGTAGATTGCGAAAAATGCCACGGGAGACCAAGATCAGGCAGCTAGGGCAGGTACAGAATTTTATAAAATATACATTTATATCTCTGTAAAATTATTAAAAGTTTGATGATCCTGTTCAGTAGGAAATCGATAAATTAGGCAGAGTTTTCAAAGTTAAAGACAAGCTTTTCGTATTTCTGTAAATAGTAACGTAATTTTAACAAAAAGGACATTATCGCATTCCTATTAATGATTTGCTTTCATCCCAAATATGTTTTCAAATTATTCAAATTTTTCTAACTTTCTGTAATTCTGGCAAAATTAAAAAATTTGTCAAATTATCCAGATTGTTTTTTGGAAATTTTAGAAATCTTATGAAATGTTGTAATATGTTCTTAAGTATTATCTTAAAATTCATTCTTTCAAATAAAAAATCATCTTCAATTTTCCTATTACATTTTTTTCGGAATCTTCAAAAATTCAATTTTTTATAAATCGTTTAATCTTTTATTGTTATTTAAAATGTATATATATTAATTTTCTTTAATTTCACATCTTTCAAAATTTTACAGTTTTAAAGCAATACTCAATTTGAAATTAAAAAATTCAAAATTGTATAGTTTAAAATTTTAATAGCTTTAGATATTGAATTGATAGCCTTTATAGTTGCATAATTTATTTAGAGTTTCAAACCTCTTAGGTGAAAGATAGAGGGTCTGGAAGGCTAAAAAACTTCAATAATTTTAGTGCTTAATATTTAGAATAGAAAAGTAATGATTTTTTTTATTTAAAAGTGACCAATAACAAACTCGAAGCTTCTGAAATTGAACAATTCAAATTTTCAGGCTCCCAAGCTTGGGTAATACCAAGGCCATAATTTATTAAAATCTAAAAATTGATGAAATAAATAAGTTAAAATTGACCAATTTTAAATTAAAGGAGTTTCAAATACATTTGTTCATTGTGCGTAAAGTTCGTGAGATTTTAGAGTTAAAAATGTGAAGCCCTTTATTTCGTAAAATTTTTAATCGTAAATAATCGCACAAGATTTTTGCGAATTTTAACTAAGAGTAAAAGTTTCAGTTGTGGTTTTGAAAGATTTTAAATGATATCAAAAAATTTCTAGAAATTTTTAAGTATTTAAAAATATTTGAAAGATTATCCAAGTACTCTAAAATATTGCAGAGGTTTTCCAGGGACTTAAAAATAATTTGAAATGCTTCAAGAGACACTAAGGATTTCATGAACTATCTGAAAATTTCAAGACATATTAAGAAATTTTTAAAGGCTTGAAAAGGTTTCAAAAGATTTAAAGAACGATTAAATCATCATCGAATACAACTGTTTGAAACTATTGTAATAAGAATTTAGTATTTCTTTTTTTGGTTTGCAACTAATTTTTTCAACTGAAAAATGAACTGTTCTGTTTCTGGTTAAAAAATTATCAATTTCAAATTAAAATTTTAACATATGATCGAAAATTGATGTATTTTTTTGAATAAACGTTTTATTTGGTAGAAAATTAGTTTTATTAGTTTAAATTTAATCTTTTGCTTACAAATTTAACAGTTTGCTTGCAATTTTTTCTCTCTCTTGACTGAAAAATCTTTGTAAGCTGAAAATTCATCTAATGTTAAAATTCGCATTTTTTATTGAATTTAATTATTTATTATTACAAATAAAAATATTTTCTGTTAGAATGTCAATTATAACATTTTTTGTTTAGAATATATCTTTTTCAGGGTGAAAATTAAGTAACTTAATTGTAAGTTAAACTCTTTTGTTGAAAATTAATTTTGTTGACGAAGATTTATAATTTTGACGTAAATCATCACTTTAGTAGAAGAATAAACTTTTTTTTTTAAATTTGTTTTTCATTTGCCTAAAAATTATTCTTCTTTAACTAAAAATGTAATTATTCACATCAATAATATCCGTCTTTTCAAGGCTTTTGCTTTAAAATTGTTACACTGATAAATGTTTTATGTCAAAGCACTATATAATTTTGAACCGCTTCATATCAAATTTTTTTGCTTCCTCATAAAGGAAATACGTTTGTTATAGTAAAAAATTTTTTCATTAACATAATTTAAAAACGATGCAAGAATATAAAAGATTTATTAGTAAGTAATTTATAAGTAAGGAAGTTATTGATATTTATGCTATATTAAAAATCGATTTTCGTAGTTGAAGTTTTCTCATGCTCATGATTCCAAATTTATGCAAAAATATAAAAGATTTTATGGTTCGGAATGAATCGATTGACCTATAATGTTGATATATTCCATTAAAGAGTAAGAAAGCTATGGTAATGTATAATATTTGAAAGTACAGTTTTTTGCACTAAAACTATTTTCTTTAGCATATTTTCAAATTGATGCAAAAATATAAAAGATTTCTTGGCTTAAGACGAATCGATTGACCTATAATATTAATATAATTTAAGAAAGAGTAAGGAAGTTATGGTCATTTATATTATATTAAAAATCGATTCTCATAGTAAAAATTTTCAGATTTGCATAATTGAGAGTTAGTGTCAGAATAGGAAAGATGTATTTATTCGAGACGAATCTATTAACCAATAATGTTGAAACATCTTATTGAAGAGTCAGAAAGCTATTGTAATGCATTATATTTGAAATTACGGTTTTTTATAGTACAACTTTTTTCTTCAACATAATTAAAAGTTGATGCACGAATGGAAAAGATTCCTTTGTTGGAGCCAGATCGATTGACCTATAATGTTAATACATTTAATCAAAGAGTAAAAAAGTTTTGTTCATTAAATTATATTAGGAATCTATTTTTCTAATACAAACTTTCTCATCTGCATAATTTAGAGTAACTTAAGAATAGAAAGAATGTGTTTATTTGAACGGAATCGATTGACCTATAGTGTTGATACATTTTATTGAAGAGTAAGAGAGCTGTGGTGATCCGTAATATTTGAAAATACAGTTTTTTATAGTTAAACGTTTTGCTTTAACATATTTCTAAATTGAGTCAAGAATATAGAAAATTCCTTGGTTCGAGACGAATCGATTGACCTGCAATATTAATATATTTCATAAAAATGTGAGAAAGTTATGGTCGTTATATTAAATTAAGAACCGATTTTCATAGTAAAAATTTTCTCATCTGCAAAATTAGAGTTGATCTGAGAATAGAAAAGATGTGTTTATCAAAGTCAAATCGATTGACTTTAAGAAAACCTAAATCAATTGATGTTGATACGTTTTATTGAAGACTAAGAAAGCTATTGTAATGCATAATATTTGAAAGTACGGTTTTTTATAGGCTGTATCTAGTCGTCTCGAAAAATTGGGGGACTTGGATTTCAGTACGACGAGACACATCGTTTTTCTATATTCAAACTTTTTTCCTTAACATTTTTCAAAGTTGATGCAAAGATAAAAAAGATTTCTTGGTTCGAGCCGGATCGATTGACCTAAATATTAATACATGTTGTTAAAGATAAAGAAAATTATGGTCATTTAAATTATATTGAAAATCGATTTTTATAGTAAAAAAATGCTCATCCTCATAACCTGAAGTTGATGTAAGAATAGAAACGATGTGTTAATTAATTAATCATAATAATTAGTTTTAAATTTATGTTTATATTTGTGTATATACATATATATAATGTTTATTATATTTATATTATTATATTCATTTTAAACATAAATATATATATTTATTATGTTTGTATTATTATAATATACTATATTATTTTTTATATTACATACATTTATATATATATATATATATATATATAATTTTTGAATAAAAATTAATTATAATCAATTAATTAATTGACTTATCATATTGATACATTTTATTGAAGATTAAGGGAACTACGGTAATGCATTATATTTGAAAACAATGTTTTTTCATAGTACAACTTTTTTTCTTTAACATAATTTAAAATTTGTGCAATAACGAAAAGAATTTTCTGATTCGAGGGAAACCGATTGAGTTATTATAGAAAATGTACTTTTTTGAACTGTAAGGAAGTTATGCTCATTCGAAATATTTAAAACATCTGTTTTCAACAGAAAACTTTTTTCATCAGCATAAATCAAAGTTGATGCATGAATAAAAAAGATTTTTTGACCAAAAATTTCCAAATAAAGTAATTCTGATCATTTCTGTAAAAAATCATGAAGCTGGAAGAGGGATAGGATGTGACAGAATTTTCCCCTTCCATTTTCCACCTCGAAAAATTCTAATTTCAAATACAAAATTTGATTTGCCTGAGTTGTCATTTTATTTTTAAAAAGTGTTGTAATACTTGGTTATTTTGCATTTTTTAATAATTTTTATTGCTATATTGATCAAAAGGAAAACTTTGGTTTGGCTATTATTTAAAAAATCACTAATGCTTCCTCTATGAGGAATCAAATACATTTGCTATCGGGCAGCAAAGTTCTCGTGAAATGAGCGCCATATAATTACTGATAAAGTGGAAATACTCCAGATCGAATTCACAGCTAGTTTCAATAGATGAAGCTTTAAATTAGTAATAAGGTGAACATCCCAGCGAAAATAATGTTTACTTTCTTAATTTGTTTCAGATTTAAATTAATTTCAAATCCTTTTGATACTATAAGACGCTACAAATAAATGAGTTTTGTTATTAAATTTAATTTTAAAAATATTTCTTAACAATATTATCAAATTTGTGACCGAATTTCGAGATATGTGAGACTGTCACGAATATTGAAAGTTCTACCTAAGATTGTACATGATATTTTGCTTTTAATATTAAAAAGCTTTACGTTTTTAATTTTCAATTTGGATGATTCGAAGTCAAAAGAATTTTTCGTCAAGTGTGCTTCATTGTTCCTTATCAAATTACGTCTTGCTTTCTTTGGGGTACACGTAAAAGGAATTATTTAGTAAGGTGGAATGGATTAGATATGACAATGATTTTAATTTTTAATTTTTCAAGGAAAAAAATATGTCAACACGTTACTTTCAAGGAGAAGACGCCATTTCCAAGTTTCACAATATTACCTTCTGATGAAATCAACAAAGAAATATTATAAGCAATCGCATGTTTTTTAAAAAATTTTTCTCGTGGTTATATTTTCTATTTTTATAACCCTTTTTAAGTAATATACATTGCCGTAAACAGATAATTGAATTTTCAATAAGCAATTAGTAGTTTTCCTAATAATTGGAGAGATTTCACTGATTTTCATTCTTGTAAACACTAATATAAAACTATTACTTTAAAAAAAATTTTTTTTTACAATTAACCATTTTTTCTTAATGTAAAAAATCATCTTCTTTACATTTATTTAAATACACAAATTTTTTGTCGAACCTAAAATTTATTTAGCTTAAGCCAAAGAAGCATGCTTTTATTTTGCTTTTTCGAAAAAACATTTTTTTGGCATTTAAGAATTTTGGGATATTGAGATTTTAGATTTTTTGCGATAATAACATTTCTTTGGTTCAAGCTAAACAGATTTTAGTTTCAACATATTCATCTTGTTCCGAAAAAGTCTGCATTCAACTCAATACAAAAAATGTTTTTTTTTTGAAAATTTTTAAAGAATTCTAATCTGATAAGAAAATGCTCTTTTGAATTTATAATTTCATATTAGTGTTTGATAGTAATAACCACACATGTAAACAAATTTGCCAGAATTTTTAAACTGATAGAAATTTTTTTTTTAATAATTTCCAAACATTTATATCTTGCATGTGAAAATTTTGCACAGTGGGCAATGGGGTGGTTCAAAATTTTTTCTTAATTTTCATGCATACCGACCACATATAATTCTACAAAAAACAAACAAATACGTTTAAAAAAAAAGATTAAAATATATATTTAAAGATTCCGAAACCCCCAAGAAGTTTAACATGTATTTCTAATAGGAAAAAAATATGTTTTTGTAAATTTTGCTTTAAATGACCCCAATAAGCTTGCTTTACAGGGCCCCAAAGAGAACGCGTAAATGAAATATTGTGTTTTACCAGTTTTTGGCGCTGATAATAATTTTTTTGAGGCTTTTTAAATACATATTGTTTCAATACATGAAAAACTATTTTTTACTAATAAATAAATGCTTAAGCAATTTATTGTTGTTCCTAGCAATATTCTTTTGGAATGGAGTTAGAAAGTCGCAGTTTTGTCCGAATTTTTCAACTTTTTTTGAATTTTTAGTTAGATCAAAGCTTTAATCAATTAAATTCACCAAAAGTAATTGTTATAACAATTTATTTTTAATTACGCTAATATTCTTTTAGAATAATGCTAGAAATTTGCAGTTATTTTTTAAATTTTTCCCTTTTTTTCGCACTGCAATCACAGGAAGGTAATGATTTATTCAAGCTAACAAAAATAATTTTTTAAACAAATTATTATTCTTTAAAACTATCTTTCCTAGTAATAAAGCTAGATAGTTTCCGTTTTTCTTGAATTCTTCACTTTTTGTCAACTTCTTACTCAGAGCGAGGTAAAAATTAATGCAATTTAACAAACATAATTATTTAAACAACTTTTTATTGTTCGTAACTATATTATCTAATAGTAATGCTAGAAAATGTCGTGTTTTTTCTGAAATTTGAGCTTTTTTTGGACATTTAGTTAGAAACAAATGACAAAAAAATTATATAAAAAAGGATTCTTTTTATTTCTTATTATTTATTTGCTTACAACTTAAAAGCCAAAGCAGAATAAATAATATAAAAAACAGTTACTTTCTAGAAATTATTCAATTTGAGAATTAATTTCTTTGTACTTGGGAATTTATTCTTCAACTAAAAATGTAACTATTATATTCATGGTTTAAACTTAAAACTTTTTATTTAAAACTGATCTACTCTTGTTGAAGGTTTTCGTATTTGGTCAAAATATCGTCTTTTTCAGTCAAATATGAATATTCTGGGTTTAAAATTTATCATTTTTGATTAAAAATGCAAGTGCTTGGTTCTCAATAATTCTGTTTTGGTTAAGGATTCAACGATTTGGTGAAAAATTCAACTATTCTGCTGAAAATTAACTTGTTCGTTGCAAATTCATATTTGAAGTTTCAATTGAACTATTTCGTTAAAAATTAAACTATGTTCATTACATTAAACTGTGGGTAGGAAAATAATCTTTTTGGTAAAAACTCAAATTCATGTTGATACCAAGAAAATTAATCTTCCTGCAAGAAAATTTCTTTTTTAGTTGAAAATCTAAGTGCTTGGTTAAAAATTAATTCTTTTCAGTTGAACATTCAACTACATGGCTCAACCTTGTACTAACTTGTTAAAAATTCATATTTTTTTAAGATTCATTTCTCTCATTTTAAATTAAACTTCAATGGTGAAAATTCCTTTTTTTTAATTATTTTTTTATCTTAAAGTTTCAATATTCCATTTTTGGTTAAAAATTTGTCCTTTATAGGTCAAAAATTAATGTTATAAATAAAAAATTGGTCTTTATGCTTTAAGAATTAATCCTGTTTTTTAAAAATTCCATATACAAGGTGGACTATTTTAATCTATTATGGTAAATAACTCAGAATTTTGCTTGGATATAGAAAAATGTTTTGAACTAAAGTTAAAGGAAGCAGACGGAGTCAAATACTTCTACCAATAACCTTGACGTTAAATTTGATTTTCAAGGTGGTTTACAGGCTAAAGTGATTTTTTCAGTAGAAACCCTTGCTTTTATCTCTAGATTAGAAAAGAGTTAGAAATTTTATGCTTAAAATTATATTTTGATGAAGGTCATAGGTCGGTCGAATGAAGGTTCAATTTGCGGTAATGTTTAAATAATGAACCAAAGTTATCAGAGGCAGGTAGATCACCTACTGGTACCAATGACCTGGACCTTGAATTTAATCTTTAAGATAACTTGAAGGTTATTCAAAAGTTAGTTATCAAAAATTTGACTTTCATTCAACCTTATCATGAACTGCATAAAATCTCGTTTTTAACGTGAAATTTCCCACTCTTTTCGAACCTTGGGTCAAAAGTAGGGAAAGCTTTAAAAAAGCCCTTTGACATGCAAACTAGACGTAATATTTTTTCAAACCATATCAAAAAGTTAAATAATAAAATATATTTGACCAGATGTTATTAATCAAATAAAATATAAAAGTCAGACCTTATTCATTGGTTCACATTACGAATATTTACGTAATGACAGATTGCCTATCAACCATAAATCTTATTTGTTGACCTTCAGAAAATTTAAGATAACGAATCTCGCTTAAGAAAAGCTGATATCCAGGATGAATAATTCTGTTAAAAAATATTTTATACCTACCTTAAACAAGCCTTTATCCTAAGCTACCGTTAATTTAAAAAAGTAATTCATGAAGGCGATGAAATTAACAAATTGTTGCAACTTTTAAGGATTGTTTAATTTTTTTCTACAGGATTTACTTCTATATTTTTAATGAGATATTTATGTTTTAGAATATAAAGGTAATACCCATACTATAAAAAATGTATCACTTACGTCTATTGTTATTATCTAACGATGGCAAAAATTACTAAGAATTTATAAAGTCGTAGTAGTGATAAGGCCGTAAATTAAGTGTATATGTAGATGTAAAATAGAGCATAAAAAGGCTTTCGGTTTCAACCAAATTATTGTGTTCTTTAAAAATTTTTAAAAACATTTTCAAAAACTAAAATAACGCTCAAATATTAAGGGGGTATTCTGGTGTAGAGGCATGAATTTCAGGTAACTTTTAAAGTAGTGTAAAAAAAGTCAATCAATTTTTTTACCATCCATTTTCGCATAAGTTATTTATTAACATTACAAGAATACAGAAAAGAAAATATATAAAAAGTTGGAAATTCAAAAAATTAGCAGCTGATGAAGTGGGAGGTCTCAACAAATTGGCACGTGACCATACCCACGATTCCAACCCTCCTAGCAATCTTAAACAAAAAAAAAGAAAAAGATTATTAATCTAAAGTAATGTCGCAATGTCTAGAATTACGGAAAAGTTGAAAAAAAATTTTTTTTTAAATGGCGACTGCCCGAAAAAAAACAATTTTTGTACTACTTTTTTTGACCTTTTCGAATTTTTAAAAAATAGTGAAAATTAAAATTTGGGAATGAGGATAGTTTCAGATATAGAGAAGTCTATTAAGAAGACTTTTAAAAAATTTTAAGCAAATCGGTCTAGTAGAACTTGAGAAATCGTGAGTATCGTTTTAAAAAAGACAGTTCCAAAAAAACTTCCATTTTGCCTGTACTTCATTCATAGCTTATTGTACACAATTCTTCATGTAACCTTCTGTTCCTTTATATATATAAAGAAACAAAAGGTTTTACTGAGAAATATGGATTCATGTAGACGGAGAATCCCTGATGTCTTTTGTTCGATTAGTTTCGGCCGAGCCAGTTTGGATGCCGCACAGTGGGGTGAAATCGGAAAACGAGGTTCAACATGACATTTAGAACGCAATTATGCACCGATTTAAGAATTTTTTTTTCAAAAATTCAGAACTGAATT
>JAUELO010437383.1:0-14066 GCA_032357855.1 Amphibolips quercusostensackenii | reverse complement strand
ACTTTTTTGTTTTTGTTATACGGTGCACAGAAACGAGCGTGGGGAGC
This sequence comes from Amphibolips quercusostensackenii, assembly GCA_032357855.1. Lineage (NCBI taxonomy): Eukaryota > Metazoa > Arthropoda > Insecta > Hymenoptera > Cynipidae > Amphibolips > Amphibolips quercusostensackenii. Next base: position 14,019 of record JAUELO010437383.1, on the reverse strand, counting down.
AAGGCTTAAATAATTTTTAAATAAAATATCAAGCGCGAAGCGCGAGTGTCTGGATGAGAATCATTCATTTTTTGAAAAATTTCTATATTTTATTGTAGACTTATCATTTTTGGTAGAAAATTATTCTTAGTCAAAAATTCAATTACTACGTGGTGGAAAATTTAACTTCTTTGTTAAAAATTTATTTTATTATTTAAAGATCCATCTGTATAGTTGGAAATTCAACTATTTTTTTTATGTTTGTTTTTTAAATTAATTTTTCAACAAAAAATTCAATTTTGAAAATATAACAATTTTGTTGAAAATTGATAAATTGTATTGTGAGTTTGACTTTTTTGGTGAAAAATTAATTTTTTCATCATTAAAAGTTTAACTTATTTGTCAAAAATTTATTTTAATATTTAAAGAGCCATCCCTCTTGCTAAAAATTAACCAATCTTTATGAATTTTTTTTGCAAATATTTTTTTAACTTAAAATTTCATTCTTCTATTATTTATTACAAATTTAAAAATTTGGTTAGAAATTTATATATCTTGTTGTGAATTTAACGTATTTGGTAAAAAACTAATCTTCTTAGTCGAAAATTCAGTTACTACGTGGTGGAAAATTTAACTACTTTGTTCAAAATTCATTTTATCATTCAAAAATTCATCTCACCGGCTCAAAATTCAACTAATTTTTTAGATTTATTTTTTTGAATTAATTTTTTAACCAAAAATTTTATTATTTTGTCTCTGGTTAAAATTTATTGTCTTAAGTTTGAAATTTAACAATTTCGTTAAAAATTATTGATTCTTATTGTAAGTTTGATTTTTTGGGTAGAAAATAATTCTTGTTAATAGAAATTTAAACTTCTTTGTTAAAATTTCATTTTATTATTTGAAGACCCATCGCTCTTGCTGAAAATTCAACTATTTGGTTAAAAATTGTTTGTTTTAAATAATATCTGCAGTTTAAAAATTTATTCTTCCATTTTTAGAAAAAAATTCAACAATTCGGTGAAAAATGTATGTATTTTATTGTGAATTTATCTTTTTTGGTCGAAAATTAATCTTTCTAATTCGAAATTCAGTTACTACTTGGTTGAAAATTTAACTTTTTTTTTAAATTCATTTAATTATTTGAAGAGTCATTTCTTTTGCTGAAAACGTAACTACTTTTTTAGATGATTTTTTTGTAAATTAATTTTTTAAACAAAAATTTCATTATTTGATTTTTGGTTGAGAATTCAATAATTTAGTTGAAAATATATGTTTTTTTTGTTAATTTATATTTTTTTATAGCCAATTAATTTTCTAGGTTGAAAATATATTTCCTACTTGGTTGTAATTTAAGCTTCTTTTGAAAAAATCATTTTATCATGTGAAGGGCCATCTGTCTTGCTGAAAATTCAACTATTATGTTAAAAATTAATTTTTTAAATACTTTTTTTGGCTAAAAATTTCTTTTTTTTATTTTGAGTCAAAAATTTAACAATTTAGTTGATAATTTATGTATATTATTGTAAATTCATTCTTTTTGTGTAGAAACTTAATCCTGTTGGTTGAAAATTCAACTTCTTTGGTAAAAATGCATTGTATTATTTGAAGAAACATCGTTCTGGTAAAAAATTCAACTATTCTTTCTAACGAAAAAAAAATTAGTGCTTGTAAATTAAAATTCGATAATTATATTTTTGGTGAAAAATTAATTGGTTTCACTTGAAAATTTAACATATCTTGATTGAAAATATATATATTTTATTGCAAGTTCGTCATTTTTGTTTGAAAATCAAATAACTTAGTTATAGATTAAACTTCTTTGTTAAAAATGCATTTTATCATTTGGAGAGCCATCTCGCTGTCTGAAAATTTAACTGCTTTGTTAAAAGTTCCTTTTCTTTTTAAAATAATTTTCTTAATGGAAAATTTCATTATTATATTTTTGGTTAAAAATTCAACAAATTGTTCATAAATTTATGTATTTTACTGTGAATTTGTGTTATTTAGTAGGAAATTATTCTCCTTGGTTGTAAATTTAATTAATACTCGGTTGAAAGTTACACTTGTTTGTTAGAAATTCATTGTATTATTTTAAAATCGATTATTATATTTAAAAATTCAACTCTCATTTTCAATTATTTTTTTTCGAAACAATTTTTTTAACTCAACATTTAAGTAATATATTTTGCGTTAAAATTGACCACTTTCAGTTGAAAATTGATGTATTTTATTGTAAGTTCGTCATTTTTGGTAGAAAATAATTTTTGTTGATTGAAAATTAAATTACTTGGTTAAAAGTTGAACTTCTTTTTCCAAAATTAATTTTAAAATTAAAAAAGCTGTTTCCTTGATTGGAAATTCAATTACATGATTAAGAGTTGATCTTTTTTGTTCAAAATTTACTTTATTACTTGAAATTTCATCTCTTTGGTTGAAAATTCAACTATTTGATGAAAAATTGTTTTTTGAAATTATTTTTATGACTGAAAATTCATTTATTCTATTTTTGTTTAAAATAAAGATACAATGTCCCTATTTAAAATAAAAATCTTTAAACTGCACAATTGTTTTTTACATTTACAATTGAAAAACACAATAAACACTTCATATTTTATACAATATTTCTGCTATTTTCGATATTATTGAAATGTATAAAATATATTGATTATAAAAAATGTGCCGTTTTTTAATCACATTAAATACTTATCCTATTCATAAAAAATTAGATTATTTACAAACTTCTAATCGTTCAAAATTAAAATTTCAACATTTTTTACATAACAAATTGATCAATTCCTCTCTTAAGTAAGGATTAGCTACGAAAAATATGTTTTTTATCAATTCGATTAAAATTGACTACTACATTTTTAATATTTAAAAAAATTTATAAAATTCATAAACTAGACTAGGCTAAAAAGTAAATATTGTAGAATTTAGTGATAAAGAATTTTCCATTTTACATAGATTAAAAAAAATTATGAAATCTTAGCACAAAATTTTTTAATACTAATTTTTAGAGGCCAAACAGATTATTTTTTGTTATAATTGAGCTAATATTTGAAAAAAAACTTTTTGCTTTATTATTTCAGTTAGAAATCAAATTTCTAAAATAAAGTAACACAAAAGTTAGTTGTGATTTTATGGAGAATGCATTTTTTGAAATATGTCTTATTTAATTTTAAGGAATTGATACAAATCTAAAGTATAATTAGAACAAATGTTTTTTTTTCTTCAACTTGAAATTCAAAAAATTTAGAGCATGTCCAAATAAAATTAATTTGTGTACTATATCAAATTTAAATAAAACTAATTTAAATCTCAATCTTTTAAAGTGAAGATTTCGAGATTTCGAATTTTGAACTAAAGAAGGTCACTTTTTAAACAAAAATGGAATAGGGTAATTCTTATTTCAAAAAAATTAGTTTTCCACCACAAAAAATTTTCAAGAAAATGAATAAATAAATTTTTAACTTGAATAATAAAATCTTTGACCAAAAAGATGAAATTTTAACCAAAAAGATTAATTTCTACCCAAAAAATACGAATTTTTAATACAGTACATTAATTTTCAAAAAAAAAGATGAATTTTCAGTCAAAAATTAAACATTTAAATTTTCACTAAATAACAATTATTTAAACAAGAGAGATTAATTCCCGACTTGAGTAATGCAGTATTCAATTTGAATAGATACATTTTCAATTCAGGAAAAAAAAATTGTAACCGAATAGATGAATAAATCTTTAACTGAAATATTATATGGTAGTTAAATTTTCAACCGAAAAAATTAATTGTTACAAAAAAGACGAATATTAAACAGAATATTTACATTTTTAACTGGAAGATATAAATTGTCAACCAAAAATTAAACATTCAAATTTTCAGTTAATGAAATTAATGATCTACCAAACAGATAAATTTCTAACTGAAAGGATAGTAGTTACATTTTCAGTTTGGAAAAAACATGTTCACAGGAAAAAAACTAATTCTTAAGAAATAGTTTCATTTTCAAATGAAGTGATGAATCTTCAACTCAAATAATAAATCTTCAACTGGAATAATTGAATTTCAAGCAAAAATTGAATAGTTAAGTTTTCAGTTCAATAAAGTCATGTTTAACCAAGAAGATGAATTGTTTACTAAAATAATAGCATATTTACCCAAAATAGTTTAATTTTTGGTTTAAAATAAATTTAAGAAAAAACTTTAACAAAATAGTTAAAGTTTAACAAAAGAGTTTAATATTCAACCAATGAATTAAATTTTCATTTTGAAAAAAAAAATTTGCACGTAAAATGTAGTCTTTGATATAACAAACAAACAAAGTTTTCAATTTAGAAAACAAACATTTTCAAGAAATTTCCAGGTTTTGCAGGTGTGATTTCTTAAACAAAAAAAAAAAAAACAAATTCAAAACAAAAATTGATTTATTTCATTAAGACTTCGACAGGATTGTTGAAAAGAAATTCTTTTTTCTGAAAATTCAACTGCTCCTTTGAAAATTCATTTTTAGTGTTAAAAATTAACTTTTTTATAAGGAGTTCATATTTACGGATTTAAAATTTAATTCTTTTGCAGGAAATCACTCTTTTGGCCTAAAAATTCAACAAATTGTTTGACCTTTTTTTCTCTCTTAAATGAAAAATAAAATCTGTTTTTTTTTTAACTTTAATTTTTTTTTTTGAGAATTTATTTCACTTAGTTATAAATTTATCTACTTTGCAGAAACTTGAACAATTTTGTTTTAATATAATTTTGTTGATGAGAATTCTTTATTTCAGTTGAAAATTGATTCCATTATCAAAAATTTAACTTTTTTGTTGAAAAAACGTTTTTTTTTCAAAATTTTAAATAAAATTTTTTTGTTTAAAATGTCAACTATTACATTTTTCGTTGAGAATTGTTTCACATGATGAAAATTGACCTGCTTTATGCAAAACTAACAATGTTGTTAAAAATTATTTTTTTGTTAAAACTTTTTTATTTTACTTAAAAATTGATACCTTTGATCAAACATTAAAATTTTTTGTTGAAGAATTCGTTCAGAAAAAAATATTCCTGGAACAAAGTCAGAGACAACGAATTTTGAAAAATGTTCAATGTTCTGAGCAATTTTGCAACTAATATCTCGAAACTGACAACAGTATCTGTTCAAATATTCATTACTTTTTTTAGCACTTCTGAAGACAAATTGGTTGACATTATTGCATTTTTGTATTTTTATGGTAAAGGCGGGAACCTGTAAGAACAACCACTAATATTTTATTTTATAGCATTTTCATCAATAATTTTTATTATTGAAAAAAATCATGAATGCTTGATTACGTAAAACTCATTTGTGAAAAATAAGGAAAATAATCAATATTTTTTTCATTTTTAAATTTAGAAAAGATTAAAGATAAATTTAAAGTAATATTTAACATTTATCACAATGCTGTGCAACATTGAAGTGATTTCAAACATTTCAATAAATCCTGAAAAATTAACATAAAAATATTAAGCTTATTCGTGTTCTATTAAAATTAATGTTCGCAATTAACTCACAATGTCAAAATATGACGAAAATTAGAATTATTATGATAAATAAGACCCGTGAAATATTATACGATCTAGTGATATGTCCAAAAAATCTCATAAAATCTTCAAAATATCTTAAAACCTTGTAAGTCCTATAAAATCGTTTAATATCATCCAAAATTCTAAAAAAAATCTATAAAACCACATGAAAATTTCTTTAATCACCTTAGAATTATTAAATCTCTTGAAAATTTATTAGACTATTTTAAAGTAGCCTACAATATTTTAAGCTCTTCTATATTTTTTAAAATTTCAAAAGTTTTTAAAATTCGTGAACATTTTTTGAAAGCTTTAAAAATATCCTACGATTTTTTGAAATCCCTTGAAGATATTAAAATTTATTACAAATTTTTTGCAATCTCTTGAAAACCTCTAAGTCTTTCAAATCCATTAAAATCCGCTCAATTATTTTTTTTTAAATCCCTGAAATCTTTAATAACCTGAATTTCTTGAATATTAGAAATTCCATGAATTTCTGAAAATGTATGAGTTCTTTGAATTATAGGAATTCACTAAAATTCTTAAATGTTCTGAATTTCCTTTCAATCATTCGAAAATTAACGCACTTTTTTAAAACCGCACGGGATTTTTCAAATCCTGTGAAATCCCCGTGAAATATTTGTTAATCTTTTCAAATCTTCTGAATCCATTTAAAATATCTTTAGTTTATTAAAATATATTAAAATCGTCTTAATCTTTACAACTTCGATTAAATATTTTAAACAAATTGAGATCTTTTAAGTTTTCATAAGGATCTTGATGAAATTTCTTGAAACACCTTGAAATCATTAGATCCTCGAAAAATCTTTTAAGGTTTTTCACAACTTTTTTAAAAATTGTTTGAAATGAATAAAAATCTGGATAATTTTCTGAAATGTCTTTAAATCTTTTGAAACATTTTAAAGTCTAATCAATCCTTTATGAAATTCTTCCAAATCTTTCGAAATTTAATGTAATTTTTTAAGACCCCATAGAATTTTTTAATTTTGTGAAATCTCCTAGAATATTTGAAAATCTTTTTAAATTATTGAAATCCTTCAAAATTTCTTTAATTTATAGGAATATACGAAAAGTTTCTTGAAGTTTTTGAAAATACCTTAAAATATTTTTAAAGTTTTTAACCTCTAGATGATATTCCTCGAAAACGCTTAAAATTATTGAAATACTTAGAAATCTCATAAGTTCCTTTGAAATTCTTAAAAAGTCGTGAATAATAAACGGAAATTTTGAAAATTTTCTCAAATTTTTAGAAATCTTTTTGCAAGTTTTCAAATATTATAATTCCTATATAAAATTCTTCCAAATCTTCCTAAATTCAATGTAATTGTTCAAAACCGCATGGGATTTCTGAAATCACGTAAAATTCCTGCAATATTTCAAAATTTCTTTTATTTTTTGAAATTTTTTAAAATACATTGGATTTTTGGAAACATATTAAAAAAATTTAAAAAGCTTAGAAAATATCATAAAATATTTTAAATTATTCATAATATTTTGAAATCTTATGATATTCCTCAAAACCCCTTGATATTATTGAAATTTTCGGAAATCTCTTGAAGTTTATTAAAAATTCTTTAAAAATTGTTTGCAATATATTGAAATATTAAAAAATTTTTAACATTTTTTTAAATCTTCTAAAGAATTCTTAAATCTTATAAATCCTACATGAAATTTTCCAAATCTTTCGATATTCAATGTAATATATTCTTTAAAATCGCATGAAATTCGTCGAATTCTGTGAAATTTCCAGTAATATTTGTAATATATTTTAAGTTTTTTGAAATTTTTTGGAAAACCTTTGAATTTTTTCAAAACTCTTCGAAATTCCTTGAAAGCTTTAAAAATACCCTAATATATTCCATTCTTCCGAAATGTAAGGTGCTTCTTGAAAACCACATTGAATTTGTCAAATCCTGTGAAATCCCCAATATTTGCAAATCTCTTTACATTTTAAAAATCCTTTGATTTACCTTTAATTCATCAAAATATATTGTAAAATCCTTAAAATTTTTAAAACTACGATAAAAGATTTTTAAAATCTTTTTGAAAATTTTAAAATCCTATAAATTCTGTATAAAATTCTTCCAATCTTCCGAAATTCAAGGTAATTCGTTAAAAACGCATGAAATTTGTCAAATCCTGTGGAAACTCCTAGAATATTCAAAAATCTCTTCAAATCTTTTTAAGTCTTGGAAATCCCTTTAGTTTATTAAAATATATTGAAAATTTTTTTCAAATACTGGAGAAAAATCATAAAATATTTCAAATCCCTTAAAATCTTTTGTAATCTTTTAATCTTCTAAGCGATATTCTTCGAAACCCCTAAAAATTATTAAAATCCTCGGAAGTCTCTTGAAATTCCTTTAAAATTCTTCAAGAATCGTTTAAGGTATGTGAAACTTTTGAAAATTTTTTGAAATTACTTGAAATCTTCTAAAAAATTCTAAAATCTTCTGAATTCTATGTATGATTTTCCAAAGCCTCTGAAATTCAATCTAATTTTTTAAAACCGCATGGAATTTCTCAATTCTTGTGCAATCTTTTAAAATATTTGCTAATCTTTTCAAAAATTCGAAATCCTCTGAAATATCTTCAATCTATTAAAATGTATAACAAATTTTTTTAAATCTTTGAAAATACCATAAAATATTTCAAATAGTTTATAATCGTTTAAAGCCTCAAGTGAAATTCTTCAAAACCCTTTAAAATCCTCGGAAATTTTACAAAGTTTTTTTTTAAATTCCTTAAAAATCGTGTAAAATATATAAAAATCTTTAAAAAAATTTTATAATTTTTTTAATTTAAAAAAAAAATGCTAACATCTTTAAATCCTGTATAAAATTCTTCCAATCTTCGGAAATTTAATGTAATTCTTTAAAAACGCATAAAATTTTTCAAATTCTGTAAAATCCCCTAAAATATTAAAAAATATCTTTCAATCTTTAAAATTCATGGAAATTCTTTTAATTTATTAAAATATATTCAAAATTCATTGAAATTTTGGAAAATGTCATAAAATATTTCAAATCCTTTCAAATCTTTTGAAATCTTTTAAACTTCTAGATGATATTCCTTAAAACACTTTGAAATGATTGAAATCCTCGAAAATCTTTTAAAATTTCTTTAAAATTCTTTGAAAATCTTCTAAAATATATGGAAATTTCAAAAATTTTCTTTAATTTTTTTCAAATCTTCTGAAAAATTTTAAAACTTTATAAATCTTGCATGAAATCTTTTAAATCTTCCCAAATTCAATGTAATCCCTTAACATTGCATGAAATTCGTCAAATCCCGTAGAATTTCCCGTAATATTTAAAAATCTCTTCAATTCTTCAAAATTTTTTTTAATCCCTCAAATTTATTCAAATATATAAAAAATTCCTTAAAATCTAGAAAAATATCATAAAATATTTCAAATCCTTTAAAATCTTTTGAAATCTTTCAAGCTTTTAGATGATATTTCTCGAAATTCCCCGAAATAATTAAAATATTTAAAAATCTTAATAAATTCTTTCAGATTTTCTAGAAAATCGTTTAAAATATATGTAAATCGTGCAAATTTTCTAAAATTTTAAAACTCTTTTTAAAAATTTTGTAATCTTATAATATCTATATTAAATTCTTCTAAATTCCACGATTCTCAGTATAATTTTTTAAAACCGCATGGAATAGGTTAAATCCTGTGAAATCTCCTAGAATATTTAAAAGTCTTAAAAAACTTTTTAAATTTTTGTAAATTCCTGCAATGTATTAAAATATATTAAAAATTCCTTAAAATTTTGGGAGTTATATATGATATTTTAAATCTTTTAAAATCTCTCAATCTTCTAGATGATATTCGTCGAACTCCCTTGAAATTATTGAAATCCTCGGGAATCTCTTGAAGTTCCTTAAAAATTCTTCAAAAATCATTTAAAATATGTAAAAATATTAAACATTTTCTGGAATTTAAAAAAAAATCTTTTCAAAAATTTTCAAGTCTTATAAATCCTACATGAAATCTTCTAAATCTTCTGAAATTCAATTTAATTCTTGAATTCCGCATCAAATTTGTCAAATCTTGTAAAATTTTCTGTCATATGTGAAATTCTAAAATTTTACAATACTTATATAAAATTCTTCTAAATCTTCTAAAATTCAACGTAGTTATTTAAAGCCGAATGAGATTTGCCAAATCCTGTAAAATCCCTTTGAAATATTTAAAAATCTTTTCAAATCTTGGAAATTCTATAACAACTATTTTATTTTTTAAAATATATAAAAAGTTCGTTAAAATATTTAAGAACATTATGAAATATTTCAAACCCTCTGAAATCTTTGAAATCTTTCAAAGCTCGAGATGATATTCTTTCAAACCGCTTGAAATTATTCAAATCCCGGAAAATCTCTTAAATTTTCTTTAATATTATTTGAAAGTCATTTAAAATATATGGAAATTTAAAAAATTTTCTTAAATTCCTTAGAATCTTTTCAAAAATTCTAAAATCTTCTCAATCCTATATGAAATCTTCCAAATCTGCCAAAATTCAATCTGATTTTTCTAAACCGCATGAAATTTCTCAAATCGTGTAAAATCCCCTAAAATATTTGCTAATCTTATCAAGTCTTTAAAATCCTTTGAAACCCTTTAATTTATTCAAATGTATTAAAAATTCTTTGAAATCTTGAAAAATATTATAAAATATTTCAAATCCTTTATAATCTTTTGAAATATTTCAAACTTCTAGATGATATTCCTCGAAACACTTTGAAATTATTGAAATTCTCGGAAATCTCTTGCAGTTTCTTTAAAATTCTTTGAAAATTGTTTGAAATATATAAAAATATTAAAAATTTCCTGAAATTTTTTAAAATGTTCAGAAAATTCAAAAATCTTATAAACCCTACATAAAATCTATAAAATCTTCCGAAATTCAATGCAATTTTTTAAAACCGCATGGGATTTTTCAAATCCTGTGAAATTCCCTGTAATATTTAAAAATGTTTTCAATTCTTTGGAATTCTCTAAAATTTCTTTAATTTTTTGAAATATATGTAAAATCTCTTAAAATCTTAAAAAATATATTAAAATATTACTAATATTTTAAAATATTTAAAATCTTCAAAACTTTCAGACGATATTCCTCGAAACCGCATAAAATTATTAAACTCCTTAGTAATCTCACAAAGTACGTTTGAAATTCTTAAAAAATCATTTGAAATATATGGAAATCTTGGAAATTTGCTGATATTTTTAAAAATCTTTTTTAGAATTTTAAAATCTTATGATTTCTGCATAAAATTCTTTCAAATCTCGCAAACTTTAATGTAATCTTTACAAACCGCGATAAATCCTGTGGAATCCTTAAGAATATTTAAAAATCTCTTCAAATCTATAAAATTCTTAAAAATTTTTATGATTCATCAAAATATATGATAAATTCCTTCAAATCTCAAAAAATAACATAAAATATTTTAAATCCTTTGAAATACTTTAAATTTACTAAACTTTATCAAAAATTCCTAAGAATCTTCCAAAATATCGTCAAATCTCTGTTTGGAAATCTTATGAAGTTTCCTGGAAATTTCTTACAAATCCTTTATAATATTTGTCAATGTTTATAATTTTCAAAATTTTTGTAAATCTGTTAAAATTCAATGTAATTCTTCAAAACCGCACGAAATAACTTAAATTCTGTAAAATTTCCTGATATACTTGAAAATTTTTTCAAATCTTTAAGATCTTCTCACTTTAATGAAATATATTGAAAATTTCTTGGAATATTTGTAAATACCATGAAATTTTTAAAATCCTTTTGAAATCCCTTTAATTTGATTGAATCTTTTGAAACTTCTTAGACAAATTTTTAAATATTGTATAATTTTTTTTTTGAAATCTTATAAAGTTCTGTCGAAATTCCTTCAAAATCCTTTAAAATATTCAGAAATATTCTAAATTTTCTGAAATTTCTTTAATCTTTAAAAATTTGAGGTAATTTTTTAAACTCCTGGGGATTATTTAAATCCTAAGAAATCGCATTAATTTTCTTCAAAGTTCTTAAAGAGCCTTTTAAAATATTTGGAAATGTTTTAAATTGTCTGAAATCTATTAACTCTTTTGAAATTCAAAGTAGCTCTTTAGAATAGCATCGAATTTTCGAAATCCTTTTGAATCCCCTGAAATATTTTAGAATCTTTTAAAATACGAAACCTTACAAAAACCTTTAATTCTTGTTAAATTCTTAAAAATTCATGAAAATATTGAAAAGTTAAGAAATTTTAAATATGTATGAGAATAACATGCAAATCTTTGGAAATATTGTGAAGACCCTTGAAATCATTGAAAGTACCCTAAAACCTTTCAATTCCCGCAAAATTGGTAAGAACTCTGATAAAGATTCGAAAATTCTTTCTTATCCTACTTTTTTTTTAATTTCTTATTATTTCTTTAAACTTTTGAAATAATATTAAATCCCAGTCCGCTACTATAAATATTATACACAAAAAATTTACGCGAAAAAATCAATAACAGAAGAATATCAGAAACCGAGACCCTCTCCAAATGCCCGCCTGACCCCTCTAAATGCCCGTTTTCTTCATAAATGACTAAATAACTTTCCTAAATGCCATCTACCTTCCTGACTGTCCTCTCGACCAAATAATGTAATTCTCAACATAACTAAGTCGAATTATAAAATATTTAAAGTAGAACCTTCATGAATTAAAATAATTAAAAAAATTGTTTTTTATTAAATATCATATAATTATTAAGAATACAATAATGAAATATTTTAACCCAATAAATTTTTTAGTGTTTATGGCGTTTTTAAATTATTGTTTGAATTTGCAATAGCAATAATTCTATACAAATTGTATACAAAAATAAATGTAAAAACAAGTGTGACACAAAAGAATAAAAAAATTTTTCCTTCAAATTTTTTCGTGCTTGATAACATTTTTCAACAAACTTTGCAGGATTCAATTTAGTTCTAATTTACCTAACAATTTTTGTACAATTTTGTGTAATTAAGTTAAATATTCGATTTTTTGTTAACATTTTTTGTAATTCTGAAAAATGATATGCACAAAAAAAATCCATTCAGAAATATATATATATATTTTAATTATTGTTATTTTGGTTTATATACTTTTAATAATGAATGATTCAAGTTCTATTTTATTTCATTTTATTCGAAATTTTTTTTTCTTTCTTAAAATTTTACGTAATCTAAACTTGGGAGGTATTGTATTTAGAATCGTTCTATATATATATAAAATTTCAAACGCTTTCAATTTGAAATTATTGATTTAAAAAAAAAATTTTAATCCTTATATTAAATAATTTGGTTGGTAATAGATTTTTATATTGTTTGTACTTTTAATGTTCGGAAATGTTAAAAAATAAAGCTTATAACTGCGGAATTCTTAGAAATTAAAAAAAGGAATTTGCGTTTTCACATTTTTCTTTTTTTTACAACATTCACCTTTCTAAAATAATTAACGTTTTACCAAATTTAATATATTTTTTATAGGAAAAAATACAAATTAATTTTCTTATCTTTCGTAAAAAAAATTCATTTTAGGGAAAAAGTGTGAATAAAGGTAACATGAGTTTTAATAATATTCACTATTTTTAAATAGAACATTATTAATTTAAAGAAATATCATTCGCGATTTTAAAAGAATTAGAAGAAAGTATACAATATAAATACCTTAATTTCTATAAATCTGCGTAAGAAATTCTTTTGGCACTTTTAACTGGGATGCGAAAAGAAACCTTAGGTTAAGTAGCAAGTCAATATTTTTGCGTGATATTTTAAACAGTATACCCCATTTAAATATAAATTTTATCACTTAACACTGAGAAATGGATTAAAAATAATTGTTGTGCCCGTTTAACCAAGGTTACAATAGATTTTTTGTTATTCATATCAGGACCTAAGAAAGATTCATTTCATTGAATCAAATTTTTTTGCAGAATGAGGTAAGAGGGGGGGGGGGCTAAAATAAAATTAAATATGAGATATAAAAAATATTGAATAATTCGGGTTTAAGCTCAAAGCAGCAGATATTCATTATTGTGCGTTGTAATCGATCAAGGTCAACTACTTTCGTTTTCCATTTAGATGAGATGAAAAGGCATTCACCCAAACCGGAAGAATAATTTTTACTTCCTGAACTATTTTACAAATATTAGGAACGATGATAGTAAAAAATTAGTTGAAAACATTAACGGTTTTAATTTTACATCTTTTATCTAATTTCGACAATTAATTTATTAATTACTAATTACTGAGTATTATTGGAAGTTGTTGCTGCTTAGGACTGTTTTCTGACTAACAGTTTTATCTATAATAATTACACAACGTTTTATAACAATGTATTTGTTAAAAAACTTACATTCTTTGCCTAATTTAAAAACACCTTAAAATATTGCTTAGATATGATATGATTATAAGTTTATGTTAGATAAATTACAGATC
>JAUELO010436980.1:0-14067 GCA_032357855.1 Amphibolips quercusostensackenii | reverse complement strand
ACATCCTCATCCACTCTTCGTAGAACAAAGAGTTTTGATGAATGCTCTGATAAAACGAAAAAAAGGAGAATTGAGGCTGTTAAACAGTCCGTGTCGAGAAATGAAATTGATCTATTTGATAATTTACGAACACTGGACAACAAAAGTGCGATTGATATTGTCAGAAAAGGTCTTTCAAATTATGCAACGGATATTGATACGGTAGATTTTTAGAATGAAAATTCAATCACATTCACTGATCATGAGGCTTTCGCACTTTTTGTGGACTTGAAGCTTACAAAAATTAAATATCAACTTTTGAGGAACTGCTTGAAAGGCAAAAATGTGGACATTCTACCTCCTGACAGCCGCATTGTAGATGCAAAGAACGATTGCTTTTTAAGACTTTCTGCTATAAAAGTGACTGAAGCGGATGCTACTATTCAACTACAAGACCTATTGGATCATACTGCTGCTAGACTGTTGAAACGTGAAGATGTTGAAGCACCTGAATGTAAGAGGCATTTGAAATTGACATTAAAATTTGGTTGTAATGGAACTCTCGGACTCAATCTATATAAAGAGTGATTTTAAGATTCTGAAAATTCTGATAAGAGCCTTTTTTTATGTCTTTGGTTCCTCTCCGGTTTCAATGTTTGGATGATCCGTCAATTTTAATGATTTGGAAGAACCCTCGACCTTGTTTACCATAAAATTGCTTGTCAATAATGTTCGAGTATGCCAAAGAATCGAAAGAGAAAATTTTGCTTGAATTCGGGAGCATTTACATGCAAATATCAAGATTGAAGCAAAGCAAAATCAAAATTGACAAAACGACATATTATGTGGAGCATGAACTAATCGGGGCAATGATAGATGGAAAAGTATGCCAACATATCACCGGTTCTTACTCTGATGCTAATTGTATCATTTGCGGGTCGAAACCAAGCAAAATGAATGATATACGGAAAGTGTAAGAAAGAGAAGAAAATAAAACAGCGTTCAAACTAGGGTTGCAAGTCTTACATTAATGGATTCGCCAAATGGAATACGTTTTGAATATCAGTTATCGATTACCAATTGAAGTGTGGGCATGCAAAACCAAGGAACAAAAGAAGGTTCACCATTCAAGAAAGGAGTATATCAAGAAAGAAATTCGTGAGCGACTTGGCTTGATAGTGGATACTCTGAAACAAGGTGCTGGTTCTTTTAACTATGGTAATACAGGCTTGTTCCTGGAGTGGGTGGACCAGAAGCGAGCGTCTTCTAATTAAATCTGCTAAATGGAGTTCTGGTACTTTTAAATAGTAGAGCTGTGTCCTTACAAATGAATTTGCTACATTTACATTTACTCTTTTTAATTCTTCTAATGGTTGTATTATACTTTTTGGCTCTTTTATCTTTAAAATTCTTTTGTGGTAATTTTCGTCTAAATAATTTATAACGATATCTCTTACTATCCTTTTCTTTAAATAATTGTTTCTTTGTTTAAGTTCCTAGGATTTTGGAATTTTTTTGTGTATCGCATCTGAATGATTATTGGACATCAATTCGGACTCTAAATAATCTTTCAATATATTTAAATTAGATTTTTTAGTAAATTTATAATCTCTTTTAATGTAAAATTTGGTTTCCGTTTTCTCTATCTATGAAGATCTTTTCAATTCATTGATATTTTCTGTGATATCATCTCTTACTTCTAAACTATTTATAGTATTATTATTTTGTACAGAAGTAATCACTCTTTTTCTGTTGTTATCGTCTACATTATTTATCTCATATATTCTAATTTTGGCCCGCTCAGCGCCCGCTGTCGCTTCGGCTGTCGCTCGAAATTTTGCAAACCTCTTATGTAAGACTTCTAGAACTTGTAATAATTTCGATGTAGTGCGTTCTAGAGTACTCATTAGCTTCTGTGCCGCTTCTTCAGATGTTATTTCTCCTTCCTTTAGTGCCTTCTCTTTTTTATTTGTTTGTGGTATGAAATTAAATTTTTATTTTTGCATTTCTATCATCTAAACTTTAAGTTTTTTAAACGATCACTTTTTAGATTTATTTAAATAATTCGCATAAAATTTTTAAAAATGTTTTCTCACATTTGTCGTGGCTCTTTTGTTTCTTCTCTAATTCTTATAGTTTTGAAATTTCTTCATCTTCTGCGTCTTCTTCTACTTCTTGATCACTTAGTTGTAAATTTCTTTCCATTGATTTTTTGTTCATTTTTTTTCATGTTTGTTTAATTTCTAAGCAAAATGCAACAAATGCGTCTAATTTTTCATCATGAATTTTATAATTATTTAATAATTGATGTAGGTCATTATAAGCTTTTGTAATTTATGACATTTCATGAACGTAGATTCATAATATTTATCTAGTCTTATTTATTTTGAATAGCTTATTTCAACCCGCCCCGGCTCCGGCGCACGTACCCCGTCACCGTCAGACCTCACGCACAGCGGATGAGAAGACAAGGAGAACGGGCGGCCGTGCACGCGCACCGTGCTAGTAGCGCGCCAAAAGTGACCGCTCATATTGATGAATTTCTATATTATATTTATATCTATATATATACGTATGCATTTTTTTATCAATTTCTAATCTCTAATGTGCATTTGAATTTTTATTTCTATGTTTCCACATAGAAATCTATAAAATCTCTAACCTCTGCTGCACATAAGTTTTTATTGTTCCTTTGTTTCAACAAGGAAACCTCTGAACTCTCTAATCTTCATTAAATATATAGTTTCATTGTTTTCACAAAGAAGCCTGTGAAATCTCTCACCTCTGTTGCATATAAGTTTTCATTGTTTCTTTGTTTTCACAAAGAAACCTCTGAACTCTCTAATCTTCATTAAACATATTGTTTTATTGTGCTCACAAAGAAACCTCTAAAATCTCTAACCTCCACAGTATATATGTATATTTTCGCTCCTTCGTCGTCACAATGTAAATTCTTAAAATTTCTATTTATTTGCCTATATATTGTAATCTCTATCCATACAAACTCGAGTTTCATCTTGTGACGCATACAAGGTCTTCAAGATATCTTTTATTTATTTCAGTTTTGTTATTCCTCTGTTTTGACAAAGGAACCTCTAAAACTTTCTAAATTTCATGTAGGTGTGAGTGTTTGTATACATTTATAGGGGTACGTATGTATTGTGTTTGATCGTGTTCCATTTTTACCCGACCTTTGTGTTAAAATAATTAATAATTATTGTCAATTTGAAAAGCTTTATAGCGAAGAGTAGTCCCAAAGACATTCTTAGTTGATTCCGTAAATATGTTGAGCCTAATCGCTTAAATATAGCCAAGTTCTGATTTTGTTCATAAAAATTGTTTAAATAATTATTAATTATAGTCAACTTGATTTAAAAAGTTTCATAGTGAAAAGTTACTGCAAAGACATTCGTTGTTGATTCCGTAGACAAATTGAGCCTATTCGTTTAAAAATAGCCAATCTCTGAATTTTTTCATGAAAATTGTATAAATAATTAATAAATATTTTAAATTTAAAAAGTTTAATAGCCATGAGTACTCGCGGAGACATTCTTAGTTGACTCCGTAAATAAATTTAGCTCATTCGTTTAAAAATATCAGAACTTTGATTTTTTTGATGAAAATTGTTTAAATAATTAATATTTATTGTCAGTTTAAAAAGTTTTATAGCAAATAGTAATCGCAAAGACGTTCTTAGTTGATTCCGTAAATAAATTGAGGCTATTCGCTTCAAAAAGCCAAACTCTGAATTTCTTCATGAAACTTGTATAAATAATCAATAAATATTGTCAATTTAAAAAGTTTCATAGCCAACAATACTCGCAAAGATCTTCTTAGTTGACTTCGTAAACAAATTGAGCTTATTAGTTTACAAATATCTAAACTTAAATTTTTTGAATGAAAATTCTTTAAATGATTAATAATTAGTGTCAATTTAAAAAGTTTCATAGTGAAGAGTAACTGCATACAAGGTCTTCAAGATATCTTTTATTTATTTCAGTTTTGTTATTCCTCTGTTTTCACAAAGGAACCTCTAAAACTTTCTACATTTCATATAGGTGTGAGTGTTTGTATACTTTTATCGGGGTACGTATGTATCGTGTTTCATCGCATTCCATTTTTACCCGACCTTTGTGTTAAAATAATTAATAATTATTGTCAATTTAAAAAGCTTTATAGCGAAGAGTAATCTTAAAGACATTCTTAGTTGATTCCGTAAATATGTTGAGCCTAATGGCTTAAATATAGCTAAATTCTTAATTTGTTCATGAAAATTGTTTAAATAATTAATAATTATAGTCAATTTGAAAGTTTCATGGCAAAGATTAACCACAAAGGCATTCGCTGTTGATTCCGTAAACAAATTAAACTTATTCGTTTAAAAATAGCTAATCTATTTTGTTCATGAAAATTATATAAATAATTAATGAATATTGTGAATTTAAAAACTTTAATGGTCAAGAGTACTCGCAAAGACATTCTTAGTTGACTTTGTAAACAAATTGAGCAAATATCTAAACAAATATCTAAACTCTGATTTTTTAAATAAAAATTCTTTAAATAATTAATAATTATTGTCAATTTGAAAAGTTTCGTAGCGAAAAGTCATCCGATAGACATTCTTAGTTGATTTCGTAAGTAAATTAAGCCTATTCGTTTAAAAATAGCCAAATTCTGATTTTGTTAATGAAAATTGTTTAAATAATTAATAATTAGAATCAATTTGAAAAGTGTGATTACAAATAGTAACCACAAAGACATTCGCTGTTGATTCTGTAAACGAATTGAACTTATTAGTTTAAAAATAGCTATTCTATTTTGTTCATGAAAATTGTATAAATAATTAATAAATATTGTCAATTTAAAAACTTTAATGGTCAAGAGTACTTGCAAAGACATTATTAGTTGATTTCGTAAACAAATTGAGCTTATTCGTTTAAAAATACCTAAACTCTGATTTTTTTAATGAAAATTCTTTAAATAATTAATAATTATTGTTAATTTGAAAAGTTTCATAGAGAAAAGTCATTCCAAAGACATTCTTAGTTGATTTCATAAATAAATTAAGCCTATTTGTTTAAAAATAGCCAAATTTAGATTTTGTTTATAAAAATGGTTAAAATGATTAATAATTATAGTTAATTTAAAATGCTCAATGTTAAAGAATAATCATAAAGACATTCGCTGTTGATTCCGTGAACAGATTGAACTTATTCGGTTGACAATAGCTAATCTATTTTGTTTATGGAAATTGGTTAAATAATTAATAATTAGTGTCAATTTAAAAAGTTTCATAGTGAAGAGTAACTCCAAAGACATTCGATGTTATTTCCGTAAACAAATTGAGCCTTTTCGTTCAAAAATAGCCAAACTCTGAATTTGTTCATGAAAATGGTATAAATAATTAATAAATATTGTCAATAGAAAATGTTTCATAGCCAATTGTAGTCGCGGAGACATTCTTAGTAGACTATGTGAACGAATTGAGCTTATTCGTTTAAAGATATCTAAACATTGATTTTGTTGATAAAAATTGTTTAAATAATTAATATTTATTGTCAATTTGAATATTTTTATAGCGAAAAGTCATTCCAAAGACATTCTTAGGTGATTCCGTAAATACATTGAACCTATTCGTTTAAAAATAGACCAATTCTGATTTTGTTTATGGAAATTGTTTAAATAATTAATAATTATAGTCAATCTTAAAAGTTTCATGGCAAAGAGTAACCACAAAGTCATTTGCTGTTGATTCCGTAGACAAACTGAACTTATTCGTTGAAAAATAGCTTATCTATTTTGTGTATTGAAATTGTTTAAATAATTAATAATGAATGTCAATTAAAAAAATTTCATAGCAAAGAGTAACTGCAAAGACATTTGTTGTTGATTCCGTGAACAAATTGAGCCTATTCGTTCAAAAATAGCCAAACTCTGAATTTGTTCATGAATATTGTATAAATAATTAATCAATATTGTCAATTTAAAAAGTTTCATGGTCAAAAGTACTCGCAAAGACATCCTTAGTTGACTCCGTAAACAAATTGAGCTTATTCGTTTAACAATATCTAAGCTTTGACTTTGTTTATAAAAATTGTTTAAATAATTGATAATAATTGTCAATTTAAAAAGTTTCATAGTTAAAAATAATCCCAAAGACATTCTTAGTTGATTCCGTGAATAAATTGAGCCTATTCGTTTAAAAATTTCCAAATTCTGATTTTGGTTATGAAAATTGTTTAAATAATTAATAGTTATAGACAATTTAAAAAGTTTTATGGTAAGGAGTAACCACAAATACATTCGCTGTTTATTTCGTAAACAAATTAAACTTATTCGGTTAAAAATAGGCAAACTCTTAATTTGTTCATGAAAATTGTATAAATAATTAAAATTATTATCAATTTGAAAAGTTTTATAGCGAAGAGTAATCCCAAAGAGATCCTTAGCTGATTCCGTAAATGAACGAAGCCTATTCGTCTAAAAATAGCCAAATTCTGATTGTTTTATGAAAATTGTTAAAATAATTAATAACCCAGGACCACAAACCCCCTAGGCCTGCAACATAAGAGGGACTAGGTGTACCTTATGTTTTCGAGGTCGCTGAATCCAAATCCGGTGTCTGTTTGACGCCATCAGGTCAGTATCAAGGTCAGTTCAAGGTGAAACCTAGAAAATTCATCGCTTTCTAACTGAATCAGGGTACTTTTAGGTTTAAGTGGTCGCTGAATTTAAATCCGGTGTCCATTTGACGCCCTAAGGTCAGTATCAAGGTCAGTTCAAAATCAAACCTACAAAATTCACTGCTAACCAACTAAATCAGGGTACCTTAAGGTTCAAGTGGACATCTTGAGACGAAGGCTAAGAGATTTTAGTGGTCAAATTTCGAAAAACATGAAGAATTTTATGTGGGTTCTGTGCTGTTTAGAATTTTTAACCTTGTCATTCAAAAATGCTATAGTATCAGATACTTTGTGAATAATTTAAATTTGAACTCGCTCAATACAGCGTGTGAAACGCTCTAAAGTCAGCTGAAGTGGTTTCAGCGGGACCCATTCTAAACCACTCAGAACTTACCCGTTACAAAAACGGGAGCGTCTTTTTTTACTCAAATAATCTTCAAATACTCTTTCGCTTATGAACGGTCTTTATATCCCTTTTTAAGCACCAGCAATATTCAGACATCATGTGAGTGTCCCATACATTTTGATATCTATGCTCTTTGTCTTTAAAGTCCTGATGAAACCTCTCTTCCTGCACTTCACTCATATCACCTAAATTCTCAGGGAACCAACTGATATAAGAATCCAAAAAATGGATCTTTAAATTCATCAAACACCGTAACTTTTTAAAATTTTCAATCACTTAGCAACTATTTCTTTGTAGATAGGGTGTTTATGATTTCCTTAAAAGTTGTAGCAAACTTGCCCAAAGCTTTGCCATGCTTCTTTTTCATCACTAGTCATTCTTCGATCAAATTTATCATCGCTTAGAAGCTCTAATTTGTGGACCATCAAATACGCCCTCTTTTATTTTAGCACTAGAAAGTTTAGGAAACTTCTCAAAAACATACTTATAAGCATTACTTTCTGTTTTTCTTTTTGCCTCAATGAATTGTTTCGCTTAGCTGATTTTTATATGTAATGGTGGTAACAGCACTTCAATTGGATCTACTAAATGTTTATTTATAACATTAAATGATCCTGGATCAAGATTTTTTTTAAAGTCCAATTTTTTTACATAATGCTGCTCACGAGCTCGGCTATCCTATTCGCATATAAAACACTAATGTTTTGTAAATTCACTCTGCAGTCCCACCATTATTGTTATTATTTTTAAATATCCACAGAGCTGCCATTTGTGGCTATTGTAATTTAATCAATTAGGAAGAAACTGAAGAGTCTCGTATTTTTCGCCTAGTGTAACAGAGTGTGCAACTGGCAGAGGTGCATATTCATTACCATTAAGCAACAAAACACCTTTTAAACTTCTTGTAGACGAATCTATGAATATTCGCCACTCGTTAGCATTATAAGGTATGCTTTTAAATTTTTTAACTAATTCCTTCACATTATTACAATATACTAAGTCTCCTGCAGAAGAAAAAAATCTTCGAAGAGGTCTATCTCGATCACGGTAAAAGCTAATCTTCGTGTTAGGTGCTAAACAATTTTTTTTTAGTCTTGATGATAGGAGCTTTGAACTTTTCTTAGAAAGACCTAGATCTCAAATCAGATCGCTTAGTTCTTCTTGGTTAAAGTATCCTTTTTTCAAAATTTCACTATACGATGCGGACTCTTCCTCTAAATCATCTTTCCTACCTGCTTGATTTTTTTACTTTTCCATACCCTCTGCATTGTTTAAATTGTCCTGATTGTTACATTGATTTGTTTTCATAGAACTATCTCTTTCAATGTTGCTTGTATATACTAAATACGTAACTAAATCAATAACAGGGTGGGTTTGTGGATCTGTGGAACTGTAGATTTGTGGGTTGGTGGGGATTGTAAGTTTGTGAGTTTGACATTTATATGCTTGAGGTTTGTGGGATTAGGGTTTGTAGATTTACGGCTTGCAGGCTAGGAGTGTGTAGGCTTGGAGTGTGTGGGCTTGGAGTTTTTAGGCTTGAGGTTTGTTGGCTCGTAATTTGTAGACCTGAGGTTTGTGTGATTAAGGTGTGTGGGCTTGGGATTTGTAGAATTAAGGCTTGTGGGCTTAGGGTATGTGGACTTCAGGTTTGTAGGCTTAGGCTTGTAGGCTCAGGGGTTTTGAGCTTGGGGGTTGTAGGCTCGAGATTCAAGGTCTTAAGTATTTTGTGTTTGAAGTTGTGGGTTCAGAATTTGCCGGTTTGAGATATCGTAGGTTTAACGATGAATTCACCTTGATCTTGACCTTATCAGATGAAACGGGCACGCGACCTCCAAAATCTATATGTACGTGGTATAGTCCGTTGACGGATTCTGTAGGTTTGACCTTAAACTAACCTTAATACTGACCTGGTGGAGTCAGAGAGACACTGGATTCGAATTCAGCGACCACTTACACCTAAAGGTGCCCTGATTTAGTTGGTGAGCGATTAATTTTGTAGGTTTGAGCTTGAACTGACCTTGATACTGACCTGATTGCGTCAAACAGACACCGTATTTGAATTCAGCAACCACTTGAATCTAAAGGTATTCTGATTTAGTTTGTTAGCGATGAATTTCGTAGGTTTGACGTTGAATTGACCTTAATATTGACATGATGGCGTCAAACGGACACCGGATACGAATTCAGCGACCACTTAAACCTAGATTTACCCTGATGTAGTTAGTTGGCGATCAATTTTGTAGGTTTGACCTTGAGCTAGCCTTGATACTAACTAGATGGCGTCAAACGGATACTGGACTCGAATCCAGCGACCACTTAATCCTAAAAGTACCCTGATTTAGTTGTTTCGCGATAAATTTTGTAGGCTCGACCTTAAACTAAACTTGCTACTTACCTGGTGGCGTCAAACGGACACTGGATTCAAATTTAGCGACCACTTAAACCTAACGGTACCCTAATTTAGTTGGTTCGCGATGAATTTTGTAGGTTTGACCCTAAACTGACCTTAACACTGACCTGCTGGCATTAAATGGACACCGAAGTCGGATTCAGCGACCTTAAAAACATAAAGTACACCTAGTCCCTCTTATGTTGCAGGCTAGGGGGTTTGTGGTCCTGTGTAATTATAGATAATTTGAAAAGTTTCAGGCAAAGAGTAACCAGAAAGACATTCGCTGTTGATTCCGTAAACAAATTGAACTTATTCGTTTAAAAGTATCCAAACTCTGAATTTGTTCATGAAAATTGTATGAATAATGAATAAATATTGTCAATTAAAAAAGTTTCATGGTCAAGAGAACTCGCAAAGACATTCTTAGTTGACTCAGTAAACAAATTAAGCTTATTCGTTTAAAACTATCTACACTCTAATTTTGTTTCGGAAAATTATTTAAATGATAATTCATTATGGCTAATTTGCAAAGTTTCATAGTTAAGATAATCCCAAAGACATTGTTAGTTGATTCAGTAAATAAATTGAGCCTAATAGTTAAAAAATAGCCAAACTCTGAATTTGTTTATGAAAATTGTTTAAATAATCAATAATTATAGTAAATTTAAAAAGTTTCATGGCAAAGAGTAACCACAAAGACATTCGCTGTTGATTCCGGAAACAAATTGAACTTATTCGTCTAAAAATATCCAAACTCTGAATTTGTTTATGAAAATTTTGTAAATAATGAATAAATATTGTCAGTTTCAAAACTTTTATGGTCAAGAGTACTCGCAAAGACATTCTTAGTTGATTCCGTAAACAAATTGAGCTTATTCGTTTAAAAATAGCAAAATTCTGATTTTGGTTATAAAAATTGTATAAATAATGAATAAATATTGTCAATTAAAAAAGTTTCATGGTCAAGAGTACTCGCAAAGGTATTCTTAGTTGACTCATTAAACAAATTAAGCTTATTTGTTTGAAACTATCTACACTCTGATTTTGTTTATGAAAATTGTTTAAATAATTAATAATTATTGTCAATTTCAAAAGTTTCATAGTTAAGATAATCCCAAAGACATTCTTAGTTGATTCTGTGAATAAATTGAGCCTATTAGTTTAAAAATAGCCAAACTCTGAATTTTTTTATGAAAATTGTTTACATAATTAATAATTATAGTCAATTTAGAAAGTTTCGTGGCAGAGAGTTACCACAAAGACATTATTGGTTGACTAAGTGAAGAAATTGAGCTTATTTGTTTAAAAATAGCTAAATTTTGATTTTGTTCATAAAAATTGTTCAAATAATTAAAAATAATAGTTAATTTAAAAAGTGTAATGGCAGAATGTAACCATAAAGACATTCGCTGTTGATTCCGTAAACAAGTTGAACTTATTCGTTTAAAAATAGCTAATCTATTTTGTTTTTGGAAATTTTTTAAATAATTAATAATGAATGTCAATTTGAAAAGTTTCATTGTTAAGAATAATCGCAAAGACATTCTAAGTTGATTCCGTAAATAAATTGATCCTATTCTTTAAAAAATAGCCAAACTCTGAATTTGTTTATAAAAATTGTTTAAATAATTATTAATCATAGTCAATTTGAAAATTTTTATTGCAAAGATTAGGCACAAAGACATTCGTTGTTGATTCCTTAAACGAATTGAACTTATTATTCTAAAAATATCAAAACTCTGAATTTGTTCATGAAAATTGTATAAACAATGAATAAATATTTTCAGTTTTAAAAGTCTTATAGCCAAGAGTACTCGCAAAGGCATTCTTAGTTGACTCAGTAAACAAATTGATCTTATTCGTTAAAAAATATCTAAACTCTGATTTGGTTTATGAAAATTCTTTAAATAATTAATAATTATTGTCAACTTAATAAGTTTCATGGCAAAGCGTAACCACAATGACATTCGCTGTTGATTCCATAAAAAAATTAAACTTCTTCGTTTAAAAATAGCTAATGAACTTTGTTTATGGACATTTTTTAAATAATTAATAATTAATGTGAATTTAAAAAGTTTTATAGTAAAGTGTAACTGCAAAGACAATCGTTGGTTATTCCGTAACCAAATTGAGCTTATTCGTTTAAAAATATCTGAACTCTGATTTTGTTTATGGAAATTGTTTAAATAATTAATAATTATTGTCAATTCAAAAAGTTTTATGGCAAAGAGTAATCCCAAAGACATTCTTAGTTGATTTCGTAAATAAATTGAGCCTATTTGTTTAAAAACAGCCAAATTCTGATTTTGTTTATGAAAATTGTTCAAATAAGTAATAATTATAGTCAATTTGAAAAGTTTTATGGCAAAGAGTAACCGCAAAGACATTCTCAGTTGATTCCATCGGCAAATTGAGCCTATTCGTTTAGAAATAGCCAAACTCTAATTTGTTGATGAAAATTGTTAAAATAACTAATAATTATTGTCAAATAAAAACTTTCTAAGAGAAAAGTAATCGCTAAGACATTCTTAGTCGATTCCGTAAACAAATTGAGCTTATTCGTTTAAAAATATCTAATCTCTGAATTTGTTTACAAAAATTGTTGAAATAATTATGAATTATTATTAATTTGAAAATTTTAATAGCCAAGAGAAATCGCAAAGACATTCTTAGTTGAATGTGTAAACAAATTGAGCTTATTCTTTTAAAAATATCCAAACTCCGATTTTGTTTATGAAAATTGTTTTAATATGTATAATAATTATTAGAAATTTGAAAAGTTTTATAGCTAAGAGTAATAGCAAATATATTTTAGTTGATTTTGTTGAGGAATTAGGCCTGATTGTTTAAAAATAGCTAATCCATTTTGTTTATGAAAATTGTTTGAATACTTAATAAATAATGTCAATTTAAAAAGTTTCATAGCGAAGAGTTACTGCAAAGACATTTGTCCTTGATTCCGTAAAAAATTTAACTTATTTGTTTAAAAATAGACAGACCCTGAATTTGCGCACGAAAATTGTTAAAATAATTAATAATGATTGTCAATTCGAGAAGTTTCATATCGAAGAGTAATGACAGACATTCTTAGTTGACTCCGTTAATTTCTTTTTTACCAGCATATAATATTTCCTGATAAAGCAATATTTTTTGGACCTTTCCACACTGCGCAAGCATTATTTAAAATCATAAAATGTCCTAATCAATTGTCTATAACAAACAATAACTTTATAATAATTAAAAATAATTCTTTAGTCGAAAAATAGTCTTGTTAAGTGAAAGTTAAAATATTCATTTAATTTTACTTTTTTACCATTATTATGTGTTGTAAACAATTGTTTTGCACATTCCGTCATTTAAAAGAAGCGCGCTAAGAGTAATCAATCCGCTTGCTGGCACGACGCATACTTAGTGCGGCAAGATTTGAGAACTGGAAGAACTGAGTAATGTGGATATCACCCACGTGACTTTTTAAATACGGGATAGAGAGCTGGGGTGTATTTTCGAAAAACGCATATCTCTGATTAATTTGAAACTTAGGGTTGTAACGTTTAATGAATCTTTGACCAAATGAAAAGTTTTACGAAACTTTGGAAACTTTTCAAAGTTTCTAAAGTTTCAAACATTAGGGCGGGAACATTTAAACAATAAAAAAAATACTATCAAGTATTGAATATGAACATTTAATAATATCCTTTTGTTTCAAAACAAATCGTTTCAACTAATTTCAATAAATAAACCACATGTTAATTGTTAATAAAAATTTTAGGTTTAAACATGATTATTCGAATAAACAAGGTCATTAAATGACCAAAAATCAACCTGACGTTAGTGTCCAAGCGCATACGTGTTTGTGAAACTTTCAAACGTTTCAGAAACGTTGGTCCCATGAAACGTTGCATTGTTTCATTAAACTTTAAAGTTTTCAGACAAAGGTTGTAGATCCCATAAAATAATACATTTTTCATTTCACACACTTTTCCTCCCAGATTGATAGTTTCTGAGAAAATCGCTATTGAATTTTAGTAAGTACAACAGGCTTAGGTCCAATAAGTGTTTGTTCCTTTTGTGACTGATTACAGAAATAATTTTGGTCAAACACCTAACCCCCTCCAACGTCTCATGGGGGCAGGAAGGCAACCCTGTGACTAGTCACAGAAATAATATAGGCAACATTTATACCACTTTCCAACGTCTCGTGGAGGGAAACGCACATAATGGTGGTCAAACTTCAACCCTTTTCCAACTTGTGCAGCCGGGAAGGTACCCCTGCCACTGGTTACAGAAATAATCTAGGTTACATGCCCTCCCCTCCTCAACGTCTTGCGGAGGGAAAGACGACTCTGTGACTGGTCACAGAAATAATTATGGTCAAAAACGACCCAAAAGTTAGCTATGCATATAGATCTGAGGCTTGAGCATTGAGTTAAAACTAAAGTAATAACCGTAGGAAAAAAATAAAAATAACCCTGTATTTGTCTTAGCAATATCTCCAGGTGTTTTTTTCGTTTTTTTTCTAAAGTCATTTTCTAAACAATTACATTGTTATTAAGCATTGAGCATTTATTATAAACAAAACTAAGAGTCCTACTAAAAAAGTAAAGATA
>JAUELO010436772.1:0-14070 GCA_032357855.1 Amphibolips quercusostensackenii | reverse complement strand
CTATTACTGGATGACCAGATTCGCTTCTCTTTCCGAGAATGGCCGGATTTCATTGAAATTTTCCGTAAAATAAAAGTTTTTAGATGCAATAAATAAAGAACGAAGCAGTAATATACTTTGACGTGTGCATCAGTGTGACTGCCGGCCAGAGAAAATCGGAAAAAGTCAGGAATTTCGAAAGAAATGCACTTTATTCACTTTTTTAGAAATAAATCAACCCATGGTTTCTAAATTCCCTAGAACTATTTTGAAATCTGAGAGTATTTCAAAAGATTCCGAAATTTTTTAAATATATTCAAATAATTTGAAGTGATTTGAAAGGATTTAAAAGATTTTACTCTCTGAATTCCTTGGAGCGAAAATGTCACTGCAAGACAGGAGTGAATGCTACATCCACTCCATTAAAGTGATTAAGTCACTCAATTGAAGTGAGCATCTTGACTCCCTCTGTTGGTGTGACTTTTTCACTCCAAAATACAGTGGCGCTTGTCACATCAAATAAGAGTGACCATGCCCGTCACTTCAACAGGAGCGACAACTTTGACAACTCACACCAATCTCCGGACCTAGCCTAATTGCTTTCCCTCCCTGGTGCAGTGGAGTGCGGATAGAAAGAAGAAGAAGAACTAACACCAACTGGAGCGACATCTTTCTAACGTCATTTTTGCTATATAATTAAAATTTTAGGTTTTATAGTGTTTTTTGGAGCGATAAATATACTTCCAATGTTGTGATGGTAGATGTTTTGCAATTTTTATTACTTATTAGTGTGCGTGCAAATAAAAAAATCCTAGTTTTTAGGTTTTATTGGAAGATTTATGAGAGTTCTTACGTATTTTGGAGTTTTCGAAGTTACAAATTCGTGCACATCTTATTGGAAATTTAATGACAACTATAGTCTATCAAAGAGATGTAGGCTATTTATTAATTAAATTGACAGAAAGGGTCAATGTTTAATTAAAAAATGTGTTCGTTTAAGATTCTTGTAAAACTTCTGAGGCTTTAGCAGAATTCTTGGAGACTAAGGAAATATACGAGGAAGCCATCAGTTCTCTATGTCTAAGGGGAACGTCATTTTTTTATCAAACTTACAATTGAAAGTACAGACCTCGGACTTACTAAACTATTTACACTATTTCACACTTTTCTTAGTCACTACACTATTTTTCTACAATTTCCAAAAAATACATTGAATACACTATTTCTTACAATTGTCCACCAATGACAATATTTTTTTTACTTTCCCTTCACAAAAATTCAACTATTTGGTTAAAATTTCTCTATTTTATTAATAATTACTTTTTTTGTAAAAAACTTATTCTTAGTTTAAAATATACCTTTGTAGAGTAAAAATTTGGCTTTTTAGTTAAAAATTATCTTTTTTTTCAAAAGTTACGTTTTTTTTTAAATTCAACTATTTTGTTAGGTTTACCTTTTGGACACAAAATTGAATCGTTTTCTTGCAAATTCCTCCTTCATTGCTCAAATTTTATCTCTTATGGTACAAGAGAAAGCGCAAGAATCACGAAACAGATAACATTGAATGCAACTTAAATTACTAAAAATATTTTTAACTGACTCCAATTTAAAAAAAATGTTTCAAATAATTCCAAATGTGAAAAAATTTCCTTATAATCTTCTGAATTTTGCCACGAATTTCAAGAAAATTGGTTTCTTCTCTTGAAACCTTTCAAAATTCTTTTAAAGCTTTCAAAGTTTCTTTTAGCCCTTAAAAATCTACATTTCTGCCTTATTTTGAAGTTCGAAATTCTTTTTTAATCTTTTCAATTCTTTTAAATATTTCCTGAATCCAATCAATTTTTTGTCTTTTAATCTTAATAAATTTAAACATTTCGCTTTAAAATAACCCACACACTTGTTCGAGATTTTAGGAAATCTTTTCAAATTTTTTAAAACTTTTTTTAATTATTCAGTCCTTTTAAAACTTCTATACTTTAAGAATTATTCAAATATTTCCTTTTTTTAAATTCTGAAAAATTAAAAAAATTGTCTTAAAATCTATCAGATTCTTTTCTAACAATTTTAGAAATCTTTTAAAATGTTTCGTAATCTTCCTAAATAATCTTTTAAAATTATTTTTTTTTTAAATAAAAAATCATTTCAATTTTTCGTAGGACCCTGATTTTTATTTTTATTTTTGTGAAACCTTACATCATTGTTAAAAAAATTTTACAATTTTTACTTATTTTTGAATCATTCTAACGCGTCTGAATTTTTCTATAACTTTCTCACATTTTTTCTAAAATTATTTAATATGGTGAAATTGCAAAATTTTGCTCTAAAGTCTTTTACATTCTTTTTAAAAATTGTAGGAAATAATTTAAAATTTTCTATATTTTTTTTTTATTTTTTCTTAGAATTGTTTACAGATAAATCATTTAAAATTTTCCCATGAATCTTCAGAATTTTTTTTTATTCTCTTAACACCCTGCGAAATTTAGTGCATCTAAAATTTATTTAAATCCTGAAAAATCAAAAAAATATTGTCTCAATGGCTTCCATATTTTTTCCACACATTTTGAAATCTTTAAAACTAAGAATTATTCTTTTTAAATAAAATCTAAACCATTTGAAATATTTTCAGAAATCTTGCATAACATTTATTCTTTTCAAATCTTTAATAATTATTAATATTAAAATTAATTAACCAAAAAATATTGTCTCTATATATTATTTGTTTTGAGAAAAGCGATGATATTTCAACCTAAATATGATTCTTCCACAACAAAATGATTTCTTAACAAAGTGGTTCAACCAAAATTAAAAAAAAAAAATTAAATTCTGAAACAAAGAAGATTAATTTTGAAGCCAATTTTATATCAATTGAAGTCAATTTTATATGAAATAAGTTGAATTTTTAACTCAAAAAGACGAATTTTCAACAAAATTGAATTTTTAACCATAAAGGATGATTTTTTATCAAAATTGTTGTATTTTCAAACAAATAATAAAATTTATAACTAAAATGGTAATATTGTGAAGAAAGCAACTGCAAAAAAAAATAAATATAAATGCAAGGCAAATAAATTACTGCCAAAAATATTATATCAGGGTTACTGCAAAACTTCATTTTCAAATTTCTCTGATTTTCCACTGACCAATTTTTCATTTTCTTTGACTTCAAAGACCAGAATCTCAAACTTGTAATATTTTTAACCTAGAATCTTTTATAAACGAAATCAAACAATTTTTAATTTAAATAAAAATAAATTTTATTTATTCTACTTGGTGGTTATTCACAGTTATAGAAATTCCCTAAATTTTACACGACTTTCGTTTTTTAAATCTCTAACTTTCCCCTGAACAATAAAATTCCCTGACTTTAGAAAAAGATTGTTGTTTTCAGTAAGAAAGCGAATGCTAATGAACTAATGAGCCAATGAGCGCAGTCCAGTTCAAGCATGCGCAAATTTTTTGGGATCACTTTGAAGAGTAGCAGTCGAATCGCAGTTCGAAGTCGGTAATACGACTCGCTGCTTTTCCATCAATCGACCGGCACCTTGTCGTACCGCAACTTTACGGAATCCCACAGTTAATAGCAGTTCATATTTGGAAACGTACGGGGCGTGCGTTTAAACGTACAAGCCATTTTATTATTTGAAAATTCATCTCCCTGGTTGAAAATTCAACCACTGTTTAAAAATTATTTCTATTTTTTTCATTTTTTTTAAATTAATTTTTCAACTGGAAATCTAATTATTTTGTTTACGGTTGAAAAGTGATCGTTGTTAGTTAAAAACTCAACAATTTAGTTAAAAATTAATGGATTTTATAGTTAATTTGTATTTTTTGGTACAAGATTATTCTTTTAGATTCAAAATTGAATTTCTTTGTTAAAAATTTATTTTATCGTGTAGAGATCCATTTCTCTTGCTGCAAAATTAACTATTTTGTTGATAATTGTTTCTTTTTAATAATTTTTTAAAATAAAAATTTTAAAAATTCTACTTTTGAGTAAAATTCCACAATATAGTTGAAAATTTATATATTTTATTGTAAATTTAGGTTTATTAGCAAAAAATTAATCTTCTTGGTTGAAAATTCAACTTTATTGTTAAAAATACATACTATTTTTTGAACATCCATCTCTCTGGTTGAAAATTCATGTACTTTTTTAGATTTATTTTTTTCGTAAATTTTTCATCTGGAAATTTAATTGTTTTGCTTTCAGTTGAAAGTTGATCGTTTTCAGTTGAAAATTGATTGTGATTAGTTGAAAATTCAAAAATTTTACTAAAAATGTATTGCTTTTATAGTAAGTTTGTCTTTTCTAGTACAAAATTAATCATGTGGACTGAAAGTTGATCTTCTTTTTTAAAAATTCATTTTGTTATTTAAAGAATAATCTCTCTTGCCGAAAATTTAACTTTTCTTAAAAAAATTTTTCTCAACTTTTTTGACTGAAATTTTAATATTCTATTTTTTATTGAAAATTACACAATTTGTTTAACAATTTATATATTTTATTGTAAATTTACTTTTTTTGGTAGAGAATAATTCTTCTTGGTTGAAAATTGAGTTACTACTTGGTTAAAGATTTATCTTCTTTATTAAAAATTCATTCGAATATTTAAAGATCCATCTCTCTGCACGAAAATTCATTTTCATTTTTAGATTCATTTTTGTAAATTAATTTTTCAATTAAAAATTTCATTATTTTGTTTCTGGTAAAAAATTAATCGTTTTTTATCAAAAATTCAATAATGACGGTGAAAACTGATGCATTTGATTGTAACTTTGTCTTTTCTGGTACAAAATTAATCTTCTTGAATGAAAATAGAACTTCTTTTTTGAAAATTTATTTTATTATTTGAAGATCTATCTTCCTGCTTAAAAATTCATTTACTTTTTTAGATTCATTTTTTTAAATTAATTTTTTAACTAAAAATTTTATTATTTTGTTTTTGGTTCAAATTTTTTATTTTTTTTATTGAAAATTCAATAATAACTTTGAAAATTAATGCATTCTATTGTAACTCTGTCTTTTCTGGTACAAAATTAATATTTTTAAATAAAACTTTAACTTCTTTGTTGAGAATTTATTTTATTATTTGAAGAGCCATCTCTGTTGCTAGAAGTTAAACTTCTTTCGTTAAGAATAATTTTTTCTAAATAATTTTTTTAACTGAAAATTTCATTCTTCTATTTTTGATTGAAAATCCAAGAATTTGATAAAAAATATATGTATTTTATTGCGAATTTTTTTTATTAGAAAATTAATCTTATTGGTCAAAAATTCAGTTACTACTTGGTTGAAGATTTAACTTCTTTGTTAAAAATTAATTTTATTCATTAAAGACCTATCTCTCTAGTTGAAAATTTATCTACTTTCTTAGATTAATTTATTTTACAATTAATTTTTCAACTGAAAATTTCATTATTTTGTTTTTGGTTAAAAAGTGATCGTTTTTCGTCGAAAATTCAATAATTTTGTTGAAAATTGATGAATTTTATTGTAATTTTGTCTTTTCTGGTACAAAATTAATTTTCTTGGTTAAAAGTTGAATTCCTTTGTTGAAAATTTATCTTATTATTTAAAAAGCTATCTCTCGAGCTAGAATTAAATTTTTTGTTAAAAATGTTTTTTTGTTGAATAATTTTTTCAACTAAAAATGTCAATATTCTACTTTCGATTAAAAATTCAACAATTTGGTTGAAAATTTATATATTTTTTATGGTAAATTTATCTTTTATGGTTAGAGGTTAACCTTCTTGGTTTAAGATTTAACTTTTTTTGGTAAAAATTCATTTTATTATTTAAAGATCCATTTTTCTGTTCGAAAATTCCACTACTTTTTTTATTCATTGTTTAAGATGAATTTTTCAAAGTAAAATTAGTTTGTTTCTTTTCGGTTTCAAATTGATTGTTTTCAGTTAAAAATTCAAAAATTTTGTTAAAAATTAATTTTTCAAAATAAAAACTTAGCTTTTTTGTTAAAAATGCCTTTTTTCTATTACAGATTCATCTCTTTGGTTGAAAGTTTCACTACTTTTTTTTATTCATTTTTTAAATAAATTTCCTAATTTAAAATTTAGTTACTTTGTTTGCGGTTGAGAATTTATCGTTTTTAGTTAAAAATTTAAGAATTTTGTTATAAATTAATAAATTTTATTGCAAGTTTGTCTTTTTTGTTACAAAATAAAACTTCTTGGATAAAAATTAAACTTCTTTATTGAAAATTCATTTAATCATTTAAATAGCCATCTCTCTTGCTAAAAATTCAACTCTTTTGTTTAAAATTGCTTTTTGAAAATAACTTTTTAAATAAGGATGTCATTTTTCTATTTTTATTTTAGACAAGAAGATTAACATTCAACAAAGAGAATAATTTAAAATGTCAGTGTAGAATAAGTTACGTTTTCAGTAAAAAAAGTTACATTTACCAAAAAAACTAGCTTGAAAAAAATTATTATATTTTTAAACAAAGTGATCGAATTTCAGCTAAAATAATTGTAAATTTCTGACTACACTTAACACTCGGCTTCAGTCCCTCCAGTTTTAGTCTTCCTAGAACGGCTGCTCCTAGTAGTTTCTACGGTGCGCAAGGCAAGGGACGATTCGCAATCATGATCGGCCACCAGTAGCGGAGCGATAAAAGGGGCAGTACCCTCTAGCAAATAAGTTGGTTTTAAAACTCATCTCTTTCAAAAGAAATTTTGTTTCACAATTCAACTTTTTTTTTTAAATGAGCTTTTTCGTAGAAAATTCAGCTAATTATTTGGTTAAACACAATTTTCTTAGTCACAAGTAACTTTCTGCTTAAAAATTTAAAAAAATTGTTTTTGTTTGAAAATGCAATTACTTTGACTGAAAATTAAATTATTTGATAACAAAATTAAACTGTTTTATCTTTTGTATAAAATTTGTTATTTACTTGCTTATGACAAAGCATCTTCACAGGTTGAAAATTCAACTGTCTTGTAGATAATTTATCTTTTTTTTGCTAAAAATTTATCCATGCACATATTTGATTGATGACGCATGTTTTCGGCAAATAATTCAGTAATAAAATTAATTAAAAAATGATTGTAGAATGAGTAAATAATTTTATTAAAACAGTTGCATTTACAACTACAGAGATGGATCTTCATAAAATAAAATACATTTTTAACAAAGGAGTCAAATTTTTAATTAAGCAGTGAGTGAATTTTAAACTAAAAAAATTGATTTTCTGCCAGAATAGATAAATTTGCAATAAAAAACATAAATTTTCAACCGAGCTGTTGAATTTTTCACAATAAAAAAGAATAATGAAATTTTTAGTTAAAAAGGATTATTTGTAAAAAAAAAGTTTTAAATCGTTGAATTTCCAGCAAGAGAGATGGCTCTTTAAATAGTAAAATGAATTTTTAACAAAACGATCAATCTTTAACCGAAAACAGAACAATTAAATTTTCATTAAAAATATGATTTAAAAGAAAACGAATTTTTAACGAAACAGTTAAATTTTTAACCAGAGAGATGGATCTTCAAATAATAAAATGAATTTTAAAAACAAGTTTAATTTTTAACAAAGTAATTAAATTTTCAATTTAAAAGAATTATTTTTAGTTAAAGAAAGAGAAACTTAAAATAAAATAATTAAATTTTCAACCATATTGTAGAATTTGAACCAAAAAAAAAATTGATTAAATTTGGAGTAAAAAAATTATTGTAAAATAAATAATGAATTTTTAAATTAGAAGTTAAATTCTGAATCACAGAGATAAATATTTAAATAACGAAATGCATACTCAACAAAGAAGTTAAATTTACAACAAGTAGCAATTTACTTTTGATCACAGAAAATTATTCTTCTACTGAAAAAGATAAATTTACAATAAAATACATAAATTTTCATGCAAATGTTTAAATTTTCAACCAAATGAAGAATAATTAAATTTTTAATTAGAAAATTAATTTATAGAAGAACACATTTTTAACAAAATACTTAAATTTTTTACTAGAGTAATGGATCTTTAAAAAAAAAAAATTTCTGAGAAAAAAGTTTAATTCACAACCGAGTAATTGAATTTTCAATTACAAACATTAATTTTCTACGAAACAAAACACGAACTTAAAATAAAATATTTAAATTTTTAACCAAATTGTAGAATTTTTAACCAAAAATAGATTATTTAAATTTTCAGTAAAAAAATTATTGTAAAATAAATAACAAATTTTCAAGAAAGAAGTTTAACTTAAGTGAATAATTAAATTTTTAGTCAAAAAAAATTTATAAAAAAGGATTTGAAAAACAGATGAATTTTCAACCAGACAGATGGCTCCTTGAATAAGAAAAATCTTTTTAACGAAGAAAATTAATTTTTAGCCCAAAAGATTAATTTTTTACCAAAAAAGATAAATTTACAATAAAAAACATACAACTTCCACTAAAGTTTTGAGTTTTCAACCAGAAATAAAATAATCACATTTTCACTTTAAAAAATTAATACAAAATTTTTTTTAAATAGTTGAATTTTCAGCAATAGAGATGTTACATTAAATAATAAAATAAATTTTTAGCAAACAAATTTAACTTTCAACTAATTAACTGAATTTTCAATCACAAAAATTTATTTTTCTATCCAAAAATACGAACCTACGATAAAATATACAAGTTTTTAATCCAATTGCTAAAATTTCAACTAAAAATAGAATAATCAAATTTTCAAATGAAAAAAATAATTTAAAAAAATAATTTTAAAAGAATGGAATTTTTTAACTGGAGCTGTGACTCTGAATAATAAACAGATTTTTTAAACAAATTTGTATGAATTCTTTTTTTATACATGAAAATATGTTTCGTATGCAAAAATTGTAATGTTTTCGAAAAAATAAGCCAACGCTGTTATTTTAAAAGCTCTCAATTAAAGAGTTTTTTAATACAAATCTACAAAATTCAATAAATTTTTGTTAAAAATTTTTATAATTAAATCATTTTTTATTACAAGAATTTAAGTATTTTGAAACTGGCCTTTGAAATTGCCTCATTTTGTATTAAATACATTAAATATTGAAGAGTATGCAATTGCAAATATTTAAAATGAATTTCGCTTAAAATTCAAATCTTTTTAATTTAAAAATTATTATTTTTGCATTGGAAACCTTTTGAATTAAAGAGTTTCAAATAGCGAAAATTTACCAATAAAAATTTTTCAAGTTTTATTTTTAAAATTCTATAATTTTGATTCTTTACATTCAAAATTTGTTCAATTTGCAAAACTAAAAATTGATTTTTTTTATAATTCTTGAAACCATTAAAACTTAAAAAAATTTCATTCATACATCTATAAACTTTATGGGCTCTTAATTGTTAATTAAAAAAATTGAACTATCAAAAATCGTTCAAAGTTGTATACATTTTAAAAATATAAACCTTAAATATTTAATAATTTGCAATTCTGTACTTAATAAATTGAAGAATTTTTTTATTATCACTCTTAAGAATCGCAGAATTCTAAATTGCTGATCTTAAAAATGGGAGAGTTTTTAAACTTAAATATTTATAATCAAAAAATGTGCAAGTTAAGTTTTGCCATTGAATATTTTGTATTTTGATCATTTTCATCCTAAATTTTTTTAGTTTTCAAAATTTAGAATTAGAAACTTTTTAAACAATTATAAAAAATTTTTTAATTATTATAACTTAAGAATTTTTTTTGAAATTTTTTATTGTTACTTTTCAAAATAGCAGAGCTTTGATTTACGAATAAAAAAAATGCAATAGTTCTTAAGCTCAAAATTTTACATTTAAATATTATGCAAGTTTCAAGGTTAACAATTTAAAATTTTTTATTTTGATGATTTCATTTGTAAGTTTCTTCAATTTCAAAGATTTCGATTCCAGAATTTGACTTTCTTTCTTTCAGATTATCGAAATTTAAGAATTTTTGGCATCTTCAAAATTAAGGTTTTTATTTTAGATTATAATTTTAATTAAGACTTTTATTTAGAATTTCTTTATTTTATAAGATTTTGATATAAAAAATTGACTTTTGATCTTCAAAATTACCGAAATTCAAGATTTTTTATTTATACATCATAAAAATAAAAGAATTTTTAATTTTTAATCTTTAAAATTGAACTAAAAAAAGGAAACATTCAAAATTATTAATTATGTTTTATTATACACATAAAAACTTAAAGGCTCTTTAATTTATTCACGATTTAGTTTGATTGGCTTTTATTAAAATTACAATTATTTTTCAAAAATTAAAAAAAATTACGGTATGATCCTAACAAAATTCTTCTAATAAAACAAAACCAAACTAGATTATAAACAATCTTTTTACGAATAAAATTAGATTTTAATTATCAGAATTTGATAAAAATTGCAGCTTTGACCTAAAATTAACTATTTCAAGCTAAATTAATATGAGGTTTATTTTCATCGATTGTATACCTAAGTTCACCGACGGATTGTGTCGTACCACTAATCGGGTGACCGATTAAAAATTATCCTTCGAAAGGTGATAACGCCGTCCGGGATATGAATCAAAATATATTTTTCAAATAGGTAGAAAGTTTATTAAGTTTCGCGTCAAATGAGCCTTTGCAGAAGAAATTTGGCCCTATGAGTATTCAATTATCACATGAGAAAGACAGAAATAAAAAACCGATTTTTAAGGAATTTTGTACTATAATGTGTTTTTAATTCAGCACGCTCGAACAAAAAAATTATAATTTTATGCATTCATGACGATTTTTGAGTGGTTATTGATTCAAATAAAAGATAAGACCTCAAAAATCACTTTTGTAAAATATATAATTATTACATTAATTTTTGTAGCTCTCACCAAGAGTTGAAGTTGAAGTTCAAAGTTCCTTAAAAGTCGTAACTTTTTTTGTCTTTCTCACGTGATAATTTAATACCCACAAGGCCACAAAACTTCAACTAGGGTTCATTGAACGCAGAATTTAGAAAGGTTCCTGTTGGTTTTTATAAAATATTTTTATCTATAATCTGGACGGCACTATCACCTTTCAAAGTCGGGACTTATTTTTAATAAGCCACGCGGTTAGCCGTTCGATACTATCCGTCGGTAGTGTGTGTTGTACAATTTAAAATTTAAGGCTTTTACACCTTAGAATTTTCAGTTTCAAATTTAGGCCTTTCAAATTAAAAGTGATTTTACTCACAATCTAAAATCCTTATGAATTTTGAAAAAAGTTCTAAATTGACACAAGTGCGCCATTTTTTAAAAACTATTCAAAGTCTATT
Organism: Amphibolips quercusostensackenii; assembly: GCA_032357855.1. Taxonomy (NCBI): domain Eukaryota; kingdom Metazoa; phylum Arthropoda; class Insecta; order Hymenoptera; family Cynipidae; genus Amphibolips; species Amphibolips quercusostensackenii. The sequence goes on along the minus strand of JAUELO010436772.1, from coordinate 2,845 downwards.
TACTCAAAAACCCCAATTTTCTTTTTCTTGATTTTTTGTAGGTTTATCTGAAAAATTGAAATTTAATTTTTTTTAATAACAGAAGCGAAAATTTTTGCTTTTTAAGGTATAAATAAACGGTTTTTGATACTTTTTTCTATCCTTGGTTATTTTTGAGATTCATAGGAAAATATGTATGAAATCAACGCGTTGTTAAAAGAATAATGAAATAAGTTTGAAAAAATTAATGATTGACGTTGTTAAATTTATTATTAAACGCTAAGAGTTCCAATTGAAAATATCATTTTCAACAAGAAAGTTAAATATATAAACAAAAAAAATTATTTTTTTATTAACAGAGATAGATTTTTAATGAAACAGAAGAAACATAAAAAATTTAATTTTAACGAATCTGCTGGATTTAGAACCAATTAGTTGAATGTTCGAGCCAAAAAAGACGAATTTTGTCAAAGACATAATTTTTAAAACAGCAGTTAAATTTTCGAACTAAAAATATGATTTTTTTTAAATAGTGGAATTTTTATAACAATAATTCAAAAAAAATAATAATAATAAAAATAATTCAATTTTTACCAACAAATAGTTGAATTTTACACTAAAAACTATCAGTTTCTAATCAAATATAAAATAGTTAAATTTGCAACCAAAGAGACAGATGTTTAACTCATAAAATAATTTTTTAACAAAATATTTTAACTTTGAATGAAAGCAGTTAAATTTTTTAATCAAGAAGATTAATTTTCAAGCAAAAATAAGGTAATTGAAAAAAATAGTTTAATTTTCTACCAAAATAATAAATCTTCAACTTATAACGTGGATTTTAAACAAAATAGTTTCACTTTGAACAATATTAAAATAGAGGAATAAGATTGTCGATCTTGAGAGCCGTAAATAATGATAATTAATTTTCTACAAAACAGTTAAGTTTTCAAATTAAAAGTCAAAATTTTGAAAAAATGGTTGTTTTAACACCAAAGAAAAAGAAAATTTCAACAAGAAAGTTAATTTTCAATCAAGAAAGATGAATTTTTATTAGGAAAGATAAATTTTCAACCCAATAGTTCGATTTTCAATTTTCACTCAAGCAAAATGTGATAGTTAAATTTTATGATAAAAAATTAATTTAAAAAAAATGGAACGAATTTTTAATATGTTAAATTCAACAAAACGAACTTTCAACAAAATAGTTATACTTACCTAGGATAAATTTCAAATTAAGTTTTGATTTTAAAAAATTATATTCTATTTAAAAAAAAATTTACCCAAAAAAACTCAAAAATAACAAACTACACAAATTTTAAACAAAAAAAAAGTATTTTAAGTTAAAAATATCACTTTTAAACCAATAATGGAGCAGTTCAATTTTCATGTATAAAGATTATTTTCAACAAAAAAGAATAATTTTCTAATAAAAAAAGACAAATTATCACCGAAATACAAAAAGATTTAACCTAGCAGTCTAATTTTGAACTGAAAAAGATGAATTTTTACCAGAAAATAAAATATTTAAAGTTTTAGTTTAAAAAATTAATTTTCAATAAAAAATTATACGAATTTTTTACAAAAGAATTAAATTTATAGACAGAAATGATTTTTAACCCAAAATAATGCTTTTTTAACAATAGACACATTTTTAATAAAATAATTAAATTTTCAACAACAAAAAGCAAATCATCGACCAGTCTAATTCAACGAAAAAAAAAAAATATTTAACGAAATAGTTGAATCTTCAACCAAATATAAAAATAGTTGAGATTGAAACTGAAAAAGATTAATTTTTTAACAAAAATGTAATCATTTGATTTTCAGTTTGGAATTGATTTAAAAAAGACTAATTTTTAATCAGTTGAATTTAAAGTAAAAAGACAAACTTTTTAACAAAATATTTGAATCCTCAACCAAAAGCATACATTTTTAAGAAACAAGAATAATTATTTGCCTGAATAGACGAATTTACAATAAATTACGTAAATTTCTTACCAAATAGTTAAATTTAAAACTTATAAAGGCAAATTTTTTAATAAAAAGTAGAAAGGATGAATTTTTAGATAGAAAAGGTAATATTGTACCAAAAAACGAATTTTCAACAGGATATTTAATTTTTCAAATAAATAGTTTAATTTTAAAGCAAAAAGTTAAATTTTCTTTAAAAGTAGGTTAATTTTTATGCCCGAATTTGCCAATGGACGAATTTTCAACTTAAGAGGATGAATATAAAGAAAAAAGCATTTTCATACCAAGAAAATAAATTTTATGCTAACAAAGTTGAATTTTCAACCAGAAATTAAATATTTAAATTCTGAATTAAAAAAAAAATTCAACCAAAATTAAAACGAAATTTCATAAAAATAGTTTTTATTTTCTACCAGAGAGTAGTTCAACTTTCGACTAGCAAATCGAATTTTCATCAAAAAATTTTTTTTAAAAAATAAAATAGTTACATTAAAAAAAAATAATTTAAATTTTAACCAAATAATAGAATTGTTAAACAAGCGAGATAAATTTCTGACCAAAAATATAATAGTGGACTTATTGAACAAAAAAAAAGGAATTTTAATAAAAAATAGTTGTGTTTTTCTATTTGTTTCTAATAATTCAGTTCAAATTCAAGAAAATAAACGAGAAAAAAAGAGGATGGCCCCTAATTTGTTAAGGTAATCTACCGCCCAAGTTAATCTTCAAATTACATCAATGTTTTCAAACGAAAAAAAATTTCAAAATTTTTTATTCGAGAGTATTTCTTACACTACTATCAAAAATTTTTAACTCATTATTTATGATTCAATTGACGCTAATTTAAGTAACATTTTTATTTTGCATATAAAAATAGGAGGGTCAACTTCAG
>JAUELO010436669.1:0-14071 GCA_032357855.1 Amphibolips quercusostensackenii | reverse complement strand
CGACCTCTGGAAAGCGCGGTAAGAGACTTTAGATTCATTCTGAATTCTCTTATAAATGATCACAAGTTAAATACAAATTTTTAGATAAATTTCCAAATACAAAGCACGAAAGGAAGTTTTAGGTATCAGGAATTTCGTGTTACAAAGCATAAATTATATGCACGCTACAAATTACACAAGACTGACACACGTTATTCAATACTCTGTCTCTCTCTCTCTCCTGAAGCAAGGTTATGTTTGCTTAAACTTCTACTCAGTTCAAAATATTACGCCGTACATAATTAATTGCGTCTCACAGTGAGTTTTTTATTTAATAAATGAGTCATAGGATTAATTTAAGTATAATTACTGGGTTTTGGCGCCTATCAGACCCGACGTAAAATAGACTTTATACTTGTTTGAACTCTTTCATGTTTAGAAATATCAATCGCTGAATGACTTTTTTGCTGAATTATATTCTGTAGGCAAAATAAGCAGACCTACTTTTTTATTGGTTAATTAGTAGGAAAATTCCATCACGTCAACAATGTGATTGGTTCTTGGCTGAGGAGAGGAAATAAAGTCTCCTCCTATTCTTAGCTTATAAAAAGGCGTGCACAGCGAAACTTGGCAAATTCTTTATTTTGAAAACTGCTTAAAATTACTTTGAAGACTCGAAAAACTACAAGCTTATAACGCTACGCGTTTCCCTATTAATTTTTGCACTTGCGAACATCAACTTAACTGAGAATAATAAACTTGAAACAAGAATCATCTAATAAATCTTGTGATTTAGTGAGCATTAAGAAAGGAGTTCTCATTTCATATTCGACCTAGTTTAGCGGTAGTAGTTTTCACCACTCAACGGCAGCATGCGAACCTACTAGCAAAGAATCAGCGCTGAGTTACAATAGAGATAAAATATGCAGCAGAGCCTGGGATGTAACACTGATACAACTTTTAACAGCGCACCTTATTCAAAATCGTACATTTATATATCATTTATTTATATATCATTTATTTATATTAATTTATTTGATTTTTTAAAAACATACACAAATTAAATAATTTTTTGTACTTGTTATTTTTAGAATCCAGAAAAATACTGATTCACTAAATATAAAGTTGAGAATTCATTCTAACGCAAAATCTAATAGAGGGAATGGGTAGTCTGTTTTCTCTTTTGAAAGTAGAATCAAAATAAATTTTAAGGATTAATCAAAATAACAAAAAAAAAATCTAAAGCAAAAAAAAACACTGAGTTTTCCCCTTTAAAAATTTTCCTTACTAAAATGCTTACTCAAGCCCTCAAAAACCTGTTGATCTAGTGGAGAAATCCCTGAGCTGTCAACGCTGCCTTCAGTCTTTCGATAATTAGCTCATAAATCTTCTAGGCCTTAAAATAAGTGCTTAAGCTCAATAGGAACTGTTTATTTTCCTAAAAGTTATCGTGCCTATCGCATACTGCATACAGACAGACAGACAGCTTTGTAACCAAAGAAGTGAAATTTTGCATAGAACTAATATCTTCCTATCAGAATGAGGATAAAATAACCAAGAAATAAAAGACAGAAAAGCTTACGAGAAAAAACGGTTTTTTAATTCTTGCAACACTAGGTTATTTACAAATTTAGATATTACATTTCCGTAATAAGTGTATCTTTGCAAAATATGATTTTATATACGTGCAAAGACAATTTTTAGATTTTTGGTAGTATTGTTAATTTAATTGTAAAGTTTTTATTTTGCTAACAGTGTGAAATGGAGGAACTCTGTAACGTCAATAGTTTTTGATTATCAACGAGTTATACACGCTGTGGCTTAACTGACTTTCACATAAAGGTTTCAGCAAATTCTATTTCATTGTTTATTATAGCACTTAAGCATCCTATGAATAATATAGGGCGAAAATAGATAATCAAAAAAGCCTTCATAAAAATATATTTATGTGTTGAATTAATTTTAATCGAATAAACTTGTATAAGATATTATTATAACGGTATTTTGAAATTGACTCTTTAGTTTAAACTAAATTTTTAGACTATATATTAATATACATATACTATTTATATTCTTATTGTCGTTTTGTAGTTAAGTTAAGTGCTTTCTCAAATTCTTTTCAAATAAGAAATGATGACTTTTATCATTTTATAAACATTAATGAACAGCATGTTTTAACTATGATACATAAAAAGGTATTCTCTGCAGAATAAGGCATAAAGACCGTGTGATTTGCATACATTTAAATCAACTTTGTATTTCAGCCAAGCATTTCTAGAATCAAAATAAACACCCTTCATTGCCTGTTTACTGTAGATTGCCAATCCCATATTATGCGATAGCTTAGGTATCAGTTTAGATGATGCAAGATTGACTGAAAGTTTTACATTTCTTTTCATTCACTTAATGGCTCAAGTTTAGAGTGTCGTATCTTGTAACTACTGAAGTAAAAAACTTATGTATTGGTTGATTGGGACCTACGGGAACTTGTTTTAATTCTTTCTTGTTCAATAGATTAACGTCCTTGCTTTCCATGTTTACTTTCACTCGGTTGTGTGGCCATAGGGCATGATATATTCCACGAAGAACACCACTGAACGTCAATATTGCAAAAACGTCACCATTAGACTTTGTTAATACAAATTCTGCTAGTTTTGGCATTGGTCCATATTTACTATTGCCTATCGACAACACAACTGGCAAAGTTTCAAGAAAAGTATATTTTCGAAATTCAAATCGCACGTCTCGATCGCTGTTGGGCACAAGCCGAATAAGTCCAAGTTGTGTAAGTCCATATCCAAGAACCACACAACCAGAAGGCTCAAAAGCAAGCTTGGGTTCGGCAGGAGAATGAGGTATCAGATCATAAGAAGAAGAAGGAGAAGGTGGGCGAAGACTTAGGTCCAAGTGAGGAATATCAGGCGACTCGCTATTAGGCTGACGGCCAGCTTGTGAACTGCATTCTGCGAAAAGAAATAAAGGATTAATTTGTTTTATAAGAGATTTTTATATGTTGGGATATCCTGCATCTCTCGCGGCAATATTGTTTAATTTAAAATTATTTTGTGCGAAAAGTAATACCCTCTTTCACACACATGCGTCGCAATTTCAGGAGACAGACAAAACAGATAGATCCGAAAACACTTAATCTAAAATTGTCCGCTGGCTTCTTCTTTAGTTGCCAGGCCTTGTTTTAACAGGACTTCTGATCATCAGGTTGGTCATTAGTTATCGAGCAAGTAAAATATGTAGGAAATTTTGCAATCTCGTACAGTCTTCATTTTAATTTGCACAGTTGTTAGGGTAGGGCAGAATTAGCTATGATGGGGCTGACGGGCACGGTGATATTACAAATAATGCCCGCGTTTGTTGATTTTCATGTTAGTATTTTACACAAAATAGCTTTCTATGCTTGAAAAAGTAGTGGCCTTATGCAATATTATTACTAATATTATCATTAATAAATCAAATCTTGCAAAGTACCATACGGGATGTATTGTTGTATATTCCAACAGGGAGTGTGCAATACTTAAACTGGTGATTTCGCTCGGAAGATTTACTTTTTCCCTACTTGAAGTTACTATAATAAAGGACATGCAAAATCTCCTAAAGAAGTATAATTACTTTCAGAGTTTACAATCTGTTTCAAGATTTCTCTTTATTTTTAATCGTTCAATATTATCCTGTGCAGCCGGGCATTTTGAATCAACACTGGGTTTTTAATGGTAAAAGCACAATGTTCGAAAAAATAGAAATCATATATCCCTGTTATTAACTTTTTTCAATTTCAAGTTGAGTCACTTCTTAAAGAATATTCAAAAAAATAATTTGCAACAATATCTTCTTATTTGACCCCTCCTCCCTTCTTCTAATTTTCTTACAAGGGTAAGGGTCGTTCGTGGTTAGTCAAACGTGAAAAAAAGGATCCTAGTTTTAAAGCGTTGTACCTTTAACGGCCTAGCTAGGTAACTGCGTCGTGACGTTACGTCGCAGTTTACTCTTAAGCGAGAAGAGCACACACGTTTGTATAGCAAATAAGCACGATAGCGGGATCACATTGACCAGCAGTGGGGCTCCGAAGCCAACTAAAGACATTACCCTTGATCGGATTATTTCGTGCCATTATCCAACACACTGATTTCATGCAATTGAATGTCTTTGTGTAGTACCTCTTTGACCTGGACAATATCGCCACCTGACACGCAAACTTTGTGTATCTCGAAGTTATTGATGGAGCTATTTTTTAATGTGCAAGAGCAGTAGATTTCAAGTAATTTTGATCAAAAACGTTATACTTCAACCTTAAATAATTATTTAATATAAGATTTATTGCTTATATTTAATTGAAATTCGAATTCCTTGTCATAGTTACAAATTGCACTGGCGCATAGCTACAGAACCTATCTTTCCTCTAAGACGTTTTGTAATTTCGAAATGTCAAGTGCCAGAAAGTGTTTTGCAAGGTCTTTTGTTGCAAAATAATGCAAAAAAAATAGGACGAATGGTACGTTCCTACCCTCCTGACTGTTGAAGTTCGGTGGACCTCTCTTGCTGTCACCGTTAGTTCCCAAACCGGCGAAAAATCCAGGTTCGTATGTATTTCATAGCAGTTTTCTACTATCTTATTAAGAAATTTTTATTAATTTTTTGCAGTCTAAATCTAAGACTTGCAAACACTATCAATTTAAAATTCTTGCGAACATATTCAAATAGCTTTGAATTTGTGATTATCTAATATACTCAATACTACAAATTTAAAATGTCCTAACTATAATAGTCTATAATAGCCTTAATAATCAGGGCTTTAAATATTTTTAAAATTGCGGTTATCCCTTTAAAGAACATCATAACATAAAAAACACCTTTTTTTGCTCTTTATTTTATAACGAAATTAAAACGAAAAAATCTGATTTCATAATTTTGTTTGTTTTTACTTTCTTCTACAATGGAATAGTTTTCAGATATAAGAAAATCCATTCTTATAAACGAAAAGAGTGATTTTTCATGTTAAAGAAAAGTTCAAAGGTTTAAATCGTCCAAGTGAAAATACAAACACAACACAGAAGAAATTCCAATTTTAAAATTAAAAAATGTGTATACTACAATCTAAATATATCTAAAAGCATTGAGCTGTTAATGTATTGCATAAATCATATTTTTTGAAAAGAAAACTAAAAGCAGTAATCGACATTCAAAAGAAGCAACTAAAGGTAAAAAGGTGCAGTGTTGGTTTGCGATAATCATAGAAAACAGTGTATTCTCAAATTTTTAATGTTTACATTCAAAAAACTAGAAAAGTGCATCAACAAAATTCGTTACAATTTTTTTGCAGATTTCATTTAATTATTTTCTAAGAGTTAATTCCTATTTAATTTACCTCTGTTTTTTATTGACTAAAATGCACTAGAAAAAAAATCGCTAAGGTCTAGGAATTAAAAGCTTAAATTAAACAAATGCCTAAAGTTTCCATCTTGATATTTGATAAGACTATTTGCATAATTTAGTATGTAACAAAATTAGTGTTAGTTTTCTACTAGATAGAGTATTTCTGTGATTAAAAATTCCACAGATGTTTAAAAAAATTACAAAAACACAAGTAAAGAAAATAATTTTATTGAATACTGGAAACCTAATATTAAAATAAATATGTTTTTAGACTTTGTATTGCAAAATCGATTTCTGGGTCTTTGGCAATTTAGTTTTTAGAGCATTTTTGTAACTAGATGATTTTTAGGTAATCGAAAAAAATCCTTTTCATACTTTACTTTCCTTTTAAAACCATGGTTAAATTAAACATGAATTATCTCCTTAAAAAATAACTAATGAAATTCCGCAAAAAAACTGAAAAGACTTTTTTGACCTTGAGGTATATACAAAAAATTAAAACTCAGAAAAAATTAAAAACCCTATTTGGAAGAAATTTTTAAACATTTTTTCTAATTTGTACTTATTTTTAACAAACTTGGCCAAAGCTGGGAAGAATAGCAAATGTAATAAAATAAGAATTAGATCTAACAAATTATTATTAAACTACGAAATTCTAAGAAGTTAGGAAAATTTGGAAAGAAAAAGATATTATGATATTATTATATTCACCCGTAAAATTCAAAACCACCGTCAAGGTGAGGACCAGAATGCAAAAAATCCTCATTTTTCAAGTAGAAAAAAATTCAATTAACAGTGTAACTATAATAACTATTTTAGTGCTTTCTTAGAGTATATACAGTGCTTGCTCATGGATTTTAGGCATCAAGATTGCCATTCTGGAATATTTACTTTTTATTCGTCAGTTTCAAGAAAAAGAATATTTACTAGATTCGTTTGAACTAATGTTACAATTAATACAATACATTACCTCGCTTGTTTGTGACTCTGATTAAACAATACTGTTAGAGGCTGCTCTTAGTGTGTTTACCTATCAATGAAGATAACAAATTTTCTACAGCATCAATTCTTTAAATTAAATTCTTCACATAAGTAATCTTATATTATAAAAATAATTTTTCAAAAATGTTTTAAAACATTATTAATAAAAGAGGAAATTGTGATTGTAAATGATTTTCAAATATAAGGAAATAATAATGTTCTTAGAAGTTTGCTGCCACATTATAATTAGTAAACGTTTTCACAATTTTGACTTGATGAGAAAAATAAAATTATGGACGCGAGCTTAAAATACCGGTATCAGCAAAAAGAATTGTCGGTGCCGGTAATTTTTTTGTTACCGATACCGACAATAAGATTTTTAAGATCATTAAAAATGATTCAGGTTTTATGTAAAAATATTAATTTTAGGCAAAGATGGTACCCTTCAAGCTAGGTGCGTAGAAATTTAGACTCTAGAAGTTCGACAAGTTTCCTAAATTAATAAACTGGTTGGCAAAAATGAGTCAATGATCAATTCGCAATGCATAAGAAAATCACTCGTTTTAGCATTACATAGAAATCACTATCGGATGGCAAACAGAGAAATGTGGATTAACAGGTATCGGATTTATTTGTTTTATGTGTCTTTCAAAACTCTTTTTTAAGCTCATTAATTTGTGTGCAAAATAATTTATAATGAAAATATATATTTCCATAAGGACTTCGTGAGATTAATATTATGGCAAATAGCCTGATATTTCCCACTTGCACCTAAGCCTATATTTTTCTAATTCTTATCGTTGCATACCTTATTCTCCGGCTAATCTTGAGCCCCATCTACTCGACAGGTCTAGGTCTCCTCCTGCCAGGCTTCCTCTTGCCAGGCCTCCTCTTGTCAGGCCTCCTCTTATCAGGCCTCCTCTTAACAGAACTCCTAATCATTAGGTTGATCATCTGTTGATCATGATCTTGAAAAACTTAGACTTAACTAGCTTATTTCTGATAGGAATCTGTACCGTTTGATTTTTCAATACATGATTGATTAGATAATGGCAAGTATTTGTATACCTTATTTCATTTTTTCTTCTTAGCAAAGTTTAAATTTTTAAAATTTTCTGCTCTCCCATTGAAAATTCAAAATCGGCTTGCAAGTTTTTTAATTCTAACTGGAAAGCTTGAATATTTAAAGACGCAGAACTTAAAAAAATAGAGATTTAAAAGTGTAGAATTGTTAGAGAGGGTTGAATAAGATCTGGATCTGTGTTGCGCCAGGGTAAATTTGCCAAAGTCGCTAGTTGCAGAAGCTGAGTTACGTTTGAGCCAAGTCAAGGTCAGAATTAGGCTATGGTTAGGCAAGCGCTTAGCTAAGGCAAGGCCCATATTTTGACATTAATATTTCATCACTGGTAGAGTCATTGATAAACTCTGACCTTTGTTGCAATTTACGTGTACTTAACCTGCAACGAGCTATTCAATAAAACGATTATCTTTTTTTTCAAAGTGAACACTGAACATTTTCCTCATAACCCTTTATTTATTAAATACAATTAATTTATTAAATTTTCAAGTTAGAGCTCAAGTCCACCAGCCTTATATGGATATTTCTTTCGGACATAAAAAACAAACGACGTTATTAAAACTTTATAAAAACCGTCCTAAGTCAGGTCAAATCATTTTCTGAAAACATATAATGTCCCAAATACGTCGTAATTGAAAAAAATAAATAAGGTGGCAGCTCCAATGTGTTTATACAATTCGAAGTTTTTTTTCTCTTATAAACGAAAAATCATCTATAATAATAATTTTGCTTATTATGCACCATCTTTCAATAGAATCAATTAAAAATGTAAGTTTATATTGATTATGATGAATAAATTAATAATAAAATATAAAATAATTGATAAATAAATATTAATTATGAATGTTTTAGTAAAAATAAGTTTATAAAGTAAATTTTTTAAACTATTTACTAGTTTTTTTGTCAAAATATTAGTCACTATTCTGTTAAAAAAAAATTAGGTTTCAAACTTTGGATTAGCTGTCTGAAACACCCATGTACAATAAAAATTCATATCGAATTTTTTTTCGAGTTCTTCTACGCCTTATTAGAGTTGTCATTTTGTTTTAAAAAATTTGGATTTTATATCTAAAATTAGCTGCCAGAAATGTATGTAAAGTTATTTTTATAAGAGCGGATCATTTTATTGAGTTTCTGCGTATAATGGTAAAAAAATATTTTATCAAACTACTAGGAGAAGTAAAGAGGAAAATATGGTAGAAAAACAGATAATGTGGAGGACATTAAAAGAGAAGAAATAGGGAAGGTATCCGGGATGATGAAAGATGGCAAAGCGCCTGGTATAGACGAGATTCTTAATGAATTCTGGAAATATGTGGGAACAAAACTAAAGGAATAAGCATGGATAACGTGACATAGAGTATTAAGAGGAAAGGGGTGTCCAGAGTTGTGGAAAGGAGTAGTGGTACCTATAGTTGAGAAAGGAAAAGGGGAGGAGTTAAAAAATCATAAAGGAATAACACTGTTGCCAACATTGTATAAAGTGTGTGTAACCAAACAGGAAGATATATGTACACACTGGCATACACGGAAGATATTTTGTTGATAGCAGAGGATGAAGAAGGGATGGCGGGCTTATTTACAGGATTCGGCAAATACCTAGATCGGAAAAAGTTGAACCTAAATGTAGAGAAAACGTAGATAATGAGGCTTATGAAAATAGAAAGAAGAAAGAAAAAAAGAATGAACGGGAAGATGCAAAAAAATAAAGTTAAAAAAAGTACAACAGTTTAAATATCTAAGATGTACCTTGCAAACACATAGTGATCGTGGAGCTTATATAAGAGAAAGGATAAAAAAGCAGCAGCGGTAATGAAGCAGATATAGGGAATAAAAAAAAGATGGTTACAAATAATTATAAAACGAAAATGTAGTTATTTAATACACTGGTATGGACTGTATTAGGTTATATGACAGAGATATGGAAAAAGAAAGAAAAAAAAAGATTGAGAGTTTACAAGAAAGGTATATAATCTGGAAGTTAGAAGTAGACTGGAAGACACCGCGATATATGATGAGAGAAGAAGCGCAGTGAGATAAATTAAGTACTAGAGCGGGAAAGAGGGCACGGCGATTTGAGATTAAGCTAAGAGAGGATACTAAAGTAAAGTATAAAAAATTGAAAAAAGATAAAGAAAAAAATAATCAAAAAAAGATGGGAGGTGACTGAGCAATCAAAATATGATAAATGGTATAAGGTGATATAAAAGTAGGGAGTACCAAAGTATTTACAAATATGATGGCGGGAGAGAAGATGCACAAGAATAGCAAGATTCAGATTGGGAAACGAGGTAGCATTTATTTAAAAGATGAAGAGGAAAATTGAAGGTGAAGAAAGTTGTCTAGATAATGTGGTAAAGATTCTAGAAGACGATGGATTAGGCAAAGAGTAGATGAAATACTTAGAGGGGGCTAGTGGACCGAATGTGAAAGAATAAAAAAATGGATGTGAAAGAAATGGCAAAAGTAAGGTACAAAAGAAGTGAAGGTAAAAGGAAACGACAATCGCTCAGATTGGAAGCTCTCTTTCTCTCGCTTACACTCTCGCTTTCGATCGCTTGCTCACTAGTAATCTAACACGTCCCAAATTGCACTATCATAAAAAAATATATATAAGGATCTAGGTATAAGAGTTTATGTAAATAGTTGTGACTATCTAAGAATAGTAGGAATAGGATATTATAAAACATGTAGGCCAAAGTAGTATAGAAATGAAGGTTATGCAAACCCATATTAATGAGAACGAAAATAAAAATGAGAATACTCTCGATAGAATCATTCCCGAATATTGAAGCAAAAAATTTTTTTTTGGAGAACGTTCTCAAAGAACGAGAATACTCTTTACAATGTTAAATTATCAAAAATTGTACAACTCTAAGTGAATGAGATTATCGTGAAATTGTGTACCGAGCGCAATTTTGAATCCCTCCTTGCAGGGGACCTCAGTAACCGAAAAAACATACATACATGCACGTTTTTCGCAAAGCGGGAGCCGAAACATGGGAGGAATACGGCCCTGGCCGTTGATAGATAACGCGTTTCATGTCGCTCCGTACATTTTAGTTGAATGCTTTCGTTTTAAGTGAGTGCATGCCATTATAACTTGCTTGTAGGTTGTGCTTGGTGCCGTGTTTTCTATTCTGAAACATTTCTTAGTGGGTTTTAGTGAACAGTGAATTTTGTGTTTCTGAATTTAATTTTTGTGCACATTGGCGCTTTAAGATGGTAGCCTGTTTAGTGTGTAGTGAGTTGATTACGAGAGGGTTCGCTGACGCACTCACTTGTGGGAAGTGTAGTGCTTCAGCGCCCCTGAATTTTCTGAACCTGCTGAGCAAAGGTCTCTCAAAAAGTAAAGAAAAGGAGAAGGCTTGGTATTGTTCTAACTGCTCAGTGAACCCTGTAGCGGAAAATTCTTCGATTAATTGGCATGCTCAAAAACCATCTAATACTTTTAACAGCGGATGATTTTAAAAGTACCTCTGGAGCGGCGTCAGCGGCTCTAGTGCCTGAAGTTGAGGAAGTTATTGTCGATGCGATGACAAATGTCATCAGGCAGGGTAATGCAGATTAAAGTTTTGTTTAAAGCATTCAAGTATGGTCAGACTACCGTCAATAAATCTCTGATTACATTCATTGGGGAAATAAAGGATGAAATTATTAACAACGCTGAGCGCATTTCTGTATCAGAGGAAACTACCCTATCAAATGTGTCGGTCGTCAACAAAATTCTTACCTCGTCTAAGAATTTCTAAGATAGCCAATTGATTTTAAAACTCAAGAAGGAATTTCAATCCTACAGTGTTATAATCTGAAGCAAGCTGCTATCTGCAAGACTCTAGAGTTTCGTAGTTTGACAGTGAAAGAGGATGAGGACCTTTTTGCTGCGATCTGTCAAATCGCTTCTACTTTGGATGTATCCCTCACTAAGAAGGATCTGACGAATGTATACAGGCTTGGATCTGCAAATTACACTGCTTCTTGTTCTTCACTTCCACCTGTAGTAATTACAACTTTTAACTCGCATGCTACTTGTAAGAAATCACTTGAGCTGGAGTGAGGATCGTGCTTTGTACATCAAAGTGTCGCTTACTAAGTCCAATCGGCAGATTTACACTACTGCATCGGAAGTAAGGAGGAACAACAAAATGAAATATTTGTGGATTGCAGGTGGCAAAATTTTTTTTTGTAAACCTGATGGTGCGCCGAGAATTTTTCCTGCCCAGCTTCGCAATTTAGATGCTCTACGATAATCTCGACGTAAGAATAAAGTATTCCCTATTGACATTGCGTGGAATATGGTTTATAGTTATTTTATCTTACATACCGATGGTAATTTATCATGTTTATTTTATAAATTGACATATTCTATATTGTTTTGATGCTGTCATTAGAAATTTGTCAATTATTATAGACTTTATCTTTTTTATTTCAAAACGGCTTCACTTGCGGGAGTTAGAATATTAAATGTTTATTCCGATTCTTCTGTTATGCTTACTTAGTATATAATTCACCTTGTTAAAAAGATTACGACGCTCTGTTCACGAAAAATCTTAACTGCTGATGTGTTATTTTTGCCTAGGTATACTCCTAATGTACACTTTTTGGTACTTTTTTCTATATGTTGTTATCATGTTTGGTACAACCTCTTTTACACCTGCATTCTGAACATTACTGTTTTTAACAAGTCGCCTGTCCTACGAAACAAGAATGCTTCTATGTTAATAAATTTTGATTGCAGGGATATTTTTTTTAAGTAGCCCTATATATAGTATTGTCTCCTTTTTGTGAGACTTGATGGCCTTCCTTAATATATGTCATATCAATGCTCAGTCCCTGCCTGCTCATTTTAATGAATTTGATGATTATTTTAAGCAGAGATCGTTTCATATTATAGCTGCATCTGAAACTTGACTCAAGCCTCAATTTTATTCGTCAAATATTAGCATTAATAATTACTTACTTTTCGGAAAAGATAGAGAGTCTCGTAGAGGCGGTGGGGTCTGCGTATATGTCCATAATGATTCAAAGGGTAAGACCTTACATGTCAGTACTGAAACCACTGTGCCCTCTACTGAGTTTTTATTTCTTAAAGTTTTTTAATCTTGTGAAGGTCTACTTTTTGGGGTTGTATATAAACCAGCCAACGCTAGTTTTGGGAAGGAATTAAAGACGGAGCTGTTTGATTACACGTTTAATTATAATAATGTTATAAATACAGGGGATTTTAATACAAACTTAAATATTCGATTAAATTAAGCTAAATACCTAACGTCTTTAGTCAATTCAGCCGGATTATTTATGGTACCACATTAATCTACTCACCACTCTGGAATGTCAAGTACGTGGATTGATCGTATGGTTGTGGAAAATCTAACTAAAGTACAAAATTACTCTCAACACCCAGTTCCCTTCCTGTCCAATCATGATCTTATTCAAACACACTACAATTTTAATTGAATTATAGATCTTGAACCATGTTGAGATGAATTCAGAAACCTAAGTAACGTTGATACGGATAGATTGTTTACTTTGTTCTCTGAAGCTGACTAAAGAAGTTTATTTTCTGATAGAAATTTAAATTCAAAGGTGGAAAAACTCAATAGTATTTTAATTTCAGCATTTAATGTAGTAGCTCCAGTACATGATTTTCAGGCAAGGAAAAAAAACTTGTCTGTGGATATCAGAAGAGATTAGAAGTCTTTGAAAGGGGAGAAATAGAAAATATTCTCAAGCTAGGAGGACTAATGACCAGACTAGATGGATGGAATTCCGTGTCCTTAGGAATCTGGTTCAAACTAAGACAAGGAACTCTGAAAATAAGTATAACTGTAATGCAATTGTCAAAAAGAATATGGATGAAAATATGTGGAAGGTGCGTTGTCGACTTGGAATTATTTCCTTTTAGTGTCAAACCTTTGATTAGAACTCCCCAGTAAATGACTTTATTAAACGCTTCTTGATAGAGCCCCTTCGAATTGATACTTCTTTCTTATCCAATGAATCACCTTTCATTGATGATGCTAACTTTTACTTTTCTTATATTGAGTCAGACTCTCTGCTTCCAGCAATTGCCAAAATAACCTCAGGGGCTGTTGGAGATGATGGTATTTCGATTAAAATGGTTAAACTTTCTCTCCGTGTGATACTTTCTATTTTGCTTTATATTTACAATTCTTCTCTACAGCTTGGGATATCTTCCAATATTTGAAAACAAGCACTGATTCGCCCTATTCTTAAAATCGCTAATCCTTTAACTCTAACAGATTTTCGTCTCATCTCTATCCTTAGTGCATTGGCCAAGCCTTTTGAGAAAATAGTGGATAACCAGCTAACTGAATATCTGGATAAGCATAGCCTGCTTGATCCTTTCCATTCTGGATCCCGGAAGGAGCACAGTACCATCACTGCTTTCCGTAAATTAAGTGCTGATTTAGCAGCTTCAATAGATAAAAATGAGGTAACGATTGTTGCATTTTTTTATCTTTCCAAAGCATTCGATTCAGAAAACATGAAAAATGTATCATTTTGATTAGTTTAGTCGAACGAGGGCCTACAATATTCAACTGATTTCTTTTTGAATTTCTAAACTAATTTATGATTCTGAAGAGAAAAATTTGTTTAAACTAATAAGAAATGTTTGAATAATTA
>JAUELO010436465.1:0-14073 GCA_032357855.1 Amphibolips quercusostensackenii | reverse complement strand
GTTACTAATAAATGAAATACTACTTTGAACTAATAATTAGATGTTTACATAAATTGTTTAAATGAAATATTATTTTTAGCAATTTTCTCTTAGAATAGAGTTAGAAAGTCGCGTTTTTTTCAAAAATGTTCCACATTTTATCTAATTTTCAATTAGAGGAAGGTTATAATTAATTATAACAAAAATAATTCAGGTTATTTATTATAATAATAATAACAACAATAATAAATTGCGTAGACTATTATTTTTTCTAACATTAAGAAGTTATTACTTGCTGTGATAAAAAATTTGACAAAAAGTGGAAAATTTCCGGAAAAACAGTGATATAAATTGTTTAAAAAATTTTCCGCATGCCATGAATCGGTTAAGTCAATATATTTTTTGTTACAACTTTTTTTCTGAAAATATAAAATATTTTTCTAAAGAAGTAGTGAATAAATCTGTTAATAAACAATTATTATTAATTATTTCAAAATAAAAAAATTTTAGATACAGGCATTTTGAATTTAAAAATAAATTGAACTTTTTAGAGTTAAGGATAGTCAAAATTTGATGCACCACTTCAGAAAATTCAGAGCAGGAACACTTTTGAAATTCTTTCAAATTAAAATGATTTAAACAAATCAAAAATTGTTAAACTTTTTTGTATTTATTACAATCATAAACTTTTTAAATTTAAAAACGTTACAATTTGCATTATTTGCAAAAGTTTTTTGTTTAAATTACTATAGGCATTTTTTTAATAGATAATGTTTTATTAATTATTCAGGAATAAAATAAATGATCAAAATTTAAAAGGATAACAATGACATAGTAAGAGGTTCGAAAATTAAAATTCCTGAAAAAGAAAATATTCAAAATAAAAAATTCCAAAAAATCAAAAATTTCCGAAATAAAAAATTCCCGAATTATAAAATTTATAATAATTTATAATATTACCGAAATAAAAAGCAACGAAAAATGAAGGCAATATGCCCCTTAATTCAAGCTTAAAAAATGAGGAGAACTAGACATTAAAATTGAATTATTTTTATTTTAAAATGTTTTGAAGAATTAGACATTTTGAACCTAATTGAAAAATAATAATTTCAAATTAAAAGGCTTAAAATTTTACAATTTCAAACATTAAGATTATACATATATATATTTTTTTTTTGTTTTGTATTATTTTTATTATTTATTATTACTGCAATATATTAAGGTTTTTTGATATATGGTGGAAGATTTCAAAAAGTTAAGCATTTTAAATTGAAATTTTTCAAAAATGAAGAATAATTCTAAATGAAATGTAAACAATAAAACGACCTAGAACTAAAAAGTTAAAAATTGTGTTGTTAAAATCAGAATAGGTGATAATCAATCTATTTGGAATTGATAGTACCTCATTATAATCAAATAATTACTTCGATTGCGTATCGTTACAATTTTAGAGTTCTGAGGTTTTATGTTGAACGCGAATTAAAAAATTTTTCTGCCATAAATTTTTAATTTTGCAATTAAAATGAAATGCATAAAATTCAACAAAGTAAAATTAAAAATTAAAAAAATTTAAATTTTAAACGATTTAAATTTACTAAAAATAATGTTGCGGTCTATGCGTAACTCATAAACTGTGGCCAACAAAATAGTTTTTTTTCAAAGAAAATGAGAAAAAGCTTATATTTTCGGTTTGACAATAATATTTTTTTATAAATTTATAAGTATCTTAAGCTATTTAACTCATAAAAAATCAAGCAAATTGAAAGAGTTTGAAAAATAAAAATCTATTTAATTCAGTAACGTTAAAATAAATTTGGAAAAAATCGTTAAAATTCAAACATAATTTTATGAAATGCCTGAAAATGCAAAGTGAAGTTAAAGAATAAATTAAATGAAAACTTTAAAAAACCATTGAATTAAGTAGAATTTAGTGAATTTAAAAGAATTCAAGTGAATTAATAGAATTGAAAAGAATTTCAAAGAATTCAGAAGAATTCAGGATATATTATTAAGAATTCAGGGTGAATTTTTAATTGATTCAAATGAACTCAAAAAAATATTTTTGAATCTCTTTAAATCTACGGAATTTCTCAATTTCTTGTAAATACGTGTTATGCAGTCCATTTAAATTTTATAAACTTTTTGGAATTTCGTGAACTCTGATAGTTCCTAAAATCCTGGATAATTCATAAAAATACTTTGAGAACTTTTTAAATTTCGTGAAGCCATTAAAATCCTTGAAAATCTTATGAAATCCTTTACAATCTTTTAGAATACCCTAAAATATTTTCAATGCTTTGGAAGCGAAAAATGAAAAACACCGTTATTTGTTGTTTTGACCTTAAAAATTAAATTTTCGAGTATATTCACTATTATTTTCGTAATCAGAAAGTAAAAATACGTAGGTATATCTAGTCTTAAATCAATCAGGGCACATTTCTAAATAACTTTTAATAAACACTTAAGAAATAAAATTGTGAAGTACTTTGCAAGGAATATAATGAGACTTATTTCATTCTTTTCATTTATTTATTCAATAATTTTTTTCTCGACCTAAGATCGATACAAATGTGTAACAATATAAGATGCAAATATAAACAAAAAGTAATCCTATCTAAACAGATTGAACAGCAGAATATGATGAAGTAAACTAACAAAATTTTATAAGAAAGAAATTGTTTAAAGGTATCAAGACAATCATGTCTCCAGAATAAATGCTCTAATTTGTAGAATCTAACGGACGTACAATGCAACTTTGCGCCAGTGCTTCCAATTTGTGTCCCTAACCACACTGCGCATGCGTCGCAACAAATTTCTCATAAACTGCATAGCGCGCGCCTATTTGAAACGTCTAAATATGCAAATTATTTTTCTTAAATAAATAATTATCATGAAATGCGTGAAAATACATTTTTCATTGCAAAATATACTTTCACAGTCATAAATATAATGATAATTTGATTTTACTGTTGAAAAAAATTATTCCTTCGGACACCAAAGAGAAATTAAATTATCATTTCATTCATAACTGCCAAAGTATATTTTGCAATAACAAATTCATTTTTATGCATTTGATAACTTATTTATTCAAAACAATTAATTTGCATTTTCAGACATTTTAAATAAGCACGCGCTATGTAGCTAATCAGAAATTGAGCGCAACGCTTGCGCAGTGAGGCTGGGGATACAAATTGGGAGCACTGCATTGCGCAGCTCGCGTGGCTAATCAGAATTTAAAAGTCTTAGCCAATACTGACTAGACTATCGTGGTTGCCGGCTAACCTGAAATTGTTAGTCTGAGTAGGCTTAACAAGCAGCAAGTAAATGATACAGATCCTATGTTACAGAAAGGTTACGTATAGGGCAGAGTCTGTCAGGGTCACAGGTAAATTTATATTCTCCAGTATGTATAAAACTACTGATAGGGCCTAGAAGTCTGAGTTAAGCAATAACAGATGTTATTTTAAAAGATAATCTAAGATGCAGATATGATTGAAGGTCCGGATAAAGTTTTAGATGTGGAAAAAACTTGGAGGCAACTTGAAAGGAGTGATCTTTCATAGTCAGAAAAATTATTTAGAATAACATCCATGTTTTCATCTACTGACACCGAATCTAAGTCAAGCCACATTTGCTCTGAACCTCTGAACTGTCAGCAACCTCGACAACCATCTTAGCGCTGACTTAAATATATTGTAAGATAACTGCAGTCTACCTGTCTCTAAGCGGATGGCAAAATTTGGCGTATATAAAGACAAGCCTAGTATTTTCTTAAAAAAATAGGACTGCAATCACTCGACTAAATTAAAATACCCTAATCCCCACACTTCTACTACGTAAAAAAGAACACTAAGCGTTAGGCTACGGAAAAAGATACTTTTAGTTTGCCAGGTATTAGATTTAGATGCAAAAAAAATTTTGGAGACAGCACCGATGGTAATATTTGCAGCAGATCCTCTTTTTATAAACTCTTTACAAAAAAGACTCGAATTCGACGCATTAACATCGAAATAGACGAATTCGCTTACTACTTTCAGCTGAGTCTGTGCGTAGAAAAATTTTTATTCACATGGCTGCCGACCTTTGTGGTATACCAGAACTTTTGATTTTGCTTCATTGACCGTTAAACAATTTTTCATGCAGTATTGCGCGATAAGGTTAATTTTTGCTTGCAAGTCAGCCTAACAGTAAGCAAAAATGGAAACAAGAACCTCACTTCTTGCGATGACCTCAGAGTCCAATGATCTTCGCTTATACAATGCAGCAGAATTTTGGGGGAGGCGTGACCTTTTCAGGCCAATCAGGTTGCCGATACGTGCATTAAAATCGCCTATTTAAAAGATTGGTAAATCTGGATAACCCGAATAACCTCGAAAAGTTCTGCCTTAAAAGTCTGCTATAACAGCTTCACATCTATAGATGGTTTAAAATATACCTTACCCACAATAAATTGAAATGCCCTCCTTTAACATTAAATGAAAATACAAGTAAAGCAAATGATTAAAATTACGAAGTTAAATACAGATATGTTTAAAAAATTGCTAAACCCTTACTAGGGCGACCAACTTTAACAGAATGTTGTGCATCACGTACAATATCGGTATGATTAGGGATTTAATCAGGGAATTCTAAATTGAGCAAAATTACACATGTCTCTCACAGGAAAATGATGTCCCAGCTGAGTACATGATCTACAATATTCGAGAAATTGGAAAAGCGATGAGCATTCCAGAATAAGATGCGAAGATTAGCACCCTTAGAAAATTGACATAAGACTTACTGGTTAACGGCTTCATTCTTTGCTGCAAGTTGGTCGGCTTTACCAGACTCAAAAGGTTTTTCGACTTTTAGACTGAGGTTTTTCGACTTTAGAGTAACTTTTTCTATAAAGGGGTTCAGAGAGCAGTTTGATCTATTCGTTAGGCGACTTTGCCGTGTTTTGGATTTGCTTCTTGACGAGAACTGAATCCCAAAAGTAAGTTGTTCGCTTCCCTTTTCATTTAGAAGGAATTCGACCTCCAGAAGAGAGAGAGAGAGAGAGAGATGACGATCCTTCATCATAATACTGCTACCTTTAACGAACACATTAAAACCCAAAGATTTTAGCTTGATGGCAGTATGGTATAGGGCTATCCTTTCTTGTTTTGCCGCTTACCTGTCAAGAGTGACAGAAAGGTTTAACTTTTTAAAAGCTGCGCGTTTGTTGAGAACCTTCTGCCTACTGCCTTGCGTCCTTCTAGTCGATAAATCGCAATAATATTCGTTTTATTAAGTGAGAGGCCAGCGCTAGACAGAATATTGAGAACAAATGAAAAAAGGTCCTTGTTAGATTCCTCGTCGTCTGATAGGTTGTGAATCAAAATATTGCAGGAGCGGATTTGTCGCTAAAGAAAGCCAACCTCTAGTTTAAGTGATCTACATTTTTCCTCTTATGCCTGATGACGTTCCTTTAGCTTTTTACTTTGTGCTTTAGATGTGCTGGATTTAATTTTTAGAGCATTAAACTCGGACTTTAATTAAGCTGTGTCTGGTTTTAGCAGTTTTACGTTCTCTTTGGTTTCCTTTGTGTCGGCTTTGATAGAGTTTTATAATTTGAGCATGTTTGCATCGCCACTCATTTTTGTGAATTTCAAATACTTTGAACGTGGTAGATAAGAGCGATCGATAACAGCTGTTACCACACACACACACATACACACATAGCGAGCACCAAATCTGGTTAACTCGCGCACACTACTTTAGAGGCTATTTAAATTTATAATGAAGACCACAAGATCCTCAGGACGACACGAAAACTGGTCAAGATTTTGACGGAAAATCACAAATTCATGAGCAAAAACTTATCCCAGTAGGTGTTACAGCACAAAACCAACACAATAAAAACCAAACAAAATATCTAATATTTGAGAAACCAGACCAAGAAATTCATACGTGATACGAGAGATACGTGTTGCTTACATCGGCGCTGTATTGCTACTCCATATCATGAGATTTGGTAAATCAAAATGAATTAAATTATGACCTTTAGCTGAAGCATGAAAAAAAGACAAATATGCAAATAACTTTATTCAAATAAACCATGATTACTTCAGTTTTTTGATCGATTTCGTAAGTCAAGTTATCCAATAAATTATTGAACGAAATGAACCTGTTTCACTGCTTACGAATTAGGCGTAAACTTCCTCTTTTCAAGCGACGTGGGTCTACCTGCATATATAATGTTGCACCATGCTGAAACACTCCTATTATACTCTTATGCCCGACATTATACACTAGAAATAAAATAAAAACGCAGACGTGGTCGACGTGGTTAGAAAGAGACAGAGATATGCCGATGTTTTTAGCAGCAAAACGCGCTACTCATTTTCCGCGTCTCTACCAAAAAAGTACAATACATGCCACGAAGGAGATGTGTTTCACGATTTAGGCAATATTTTCGAAACACGTGTCTGGATTGGGCCTTTGGTCCTTGCCTACCACTCGTTCCGAAAACATGGAACTTGCCGTGTAACACCTTGTTTTCCTCTTTGATATGCATTCTACTATTACATAACACTATAATTTCACAAAGGTTTTACTAAAATCAACCGACCATTTGCAGGTGCTGATATTTTCGACGTATGCTGGCAGTTATATTTCACCAGCTTTCTCCTAACCAGTGTTTTGTAAAAATGAGGAACAACTACAATTTTGATGAAAAAATCGCGCCATTTGACTACTTTTAAGTACCTTACTGGATGCATCGTGGGGAATGGTATACTACGTTCGATTTCCTTTTTATACGAATAGGAGGCCATCATTTTCGTGATTTCTCAAGAGGAGAGATTGGCTTTCTGTTTTAATCCTGCTGTTTTTATTCCAAAGACAGTCAAGATATACAGATGGTCTATTTTATATAGATGTGACGTTTCGCGAGGAAAGGGACCTTAGGGTTAGCAGGCAAATTTTTTAGTAGAAGTGATAGAAGAGATGGTCGAAGTCAAGCACTTAGAGAGTGGGGGACAAGCTCCGGAATCCAGCCCTACCATTTGCCACTACAGACTTCTCGCTCCGTGTCCAGCGAATCAGACGAAGTCTCGATTCACACGGACGCAGAGCGGAAATTTGTGGCAGAAAGTGGTGGAGCTGGATTTCTCGGGTCATCCGCAAGCGTCGAAACAGGTGATTCACGCCTCACGCTGCAGCTCAATAAAAATTTTAATTTTGCAAATAAAAAAATAATTTGTTCTAAATATGAATGAGCGATTCAAAAACTTTCGATGGATTAAAAAAATAAAAATCGATTTTTTAACTCTAAGGTCCCTTTTCTCGCGGAACGTCACAGATAATAAATAACCCTTTTTGAGCACAAGAACATAATCATCAACGTGAAATCAGAGAAAAAATGTTCATAACTATTCTCCAGTAAACTACCACGTATATGCAAGATTTTATTTAGACGGTAGTGTGTATAGTTCAACTTTACGTAAATATTTGTAAGGGTAACGAGCTTACTTTGACTGTTGCATTTACTCCAATTTCACTTTTGTTAAATAGGAAAATATCCGAGATTAAATTGTTAAAGTAGAAAGATATTTCTTTCTATAATTGACAGTCAGGCTTTAATCTTTCATTCGCGCAACATTTCCAAACCAACTCAACGAATTTCTTTGACACTTGTCAAACAGTGTCTCTACACCATATTCTTCAGGGATTTTCTCATTACTGACTTTGTCTATTAGCGTTTAACTGCACGTGTTTTGCAGGAATTTTATTCCAACCACACAGTGGGTACAGCAAAAGAATTATATGCTATTTTAGCTTCATTTGTTACATTTTTACTTTTGGTAATGGTTTCTACACTCCCAACAACCTTCCTACCCTCAGATACGTACCTGTCTATTTCTTTATCGATTATTCCGTTAGTAATAAATGAACTACTAAGATACATATACTGATCAACTTGATGTCTCTTCTGATCGTCTAAGATAATGTGGCACACTGTTTCTACACACTTTTCATCAAACACCATAATTCTTGTTTTATTCGCATTGATTTTGAGAACCATGTTCTACATGCTATTGTTCAGTCTGCTTAACATTTTTTGCAATCGTTCGATTGACTCTGCTATAACAACATTATCATCTGCAAACGCTAAATCACACACCTTCATTATCTTGAGATCCACACCTTCTTGGTTTAAAAAGACCATTCTTAGACACTTGCCCATAAATACAATAAATAGCCATAAGGACATAACGCATCCTTGCCTGACATGAAAATTCGAAAATAATGCTGATCTACCCTAATATATATCCAGCTGTAAATCTTATTGTATTTTTATTATATTTTCGTAGAAAATCAATTTTCAGATGAACTGGTTTAAAATACCTTATGGAAGGTATATGAAAGTATATCATAATCAAAGGTAAATATTCACTATTTTTATTAACGATAAAGCTGATTGTCTGTTATCCTTGTGTAATGGAGATTTTATGAAAAAGTAGAGTATTTCAATTTTTCAAAATATAGGAAAAATAATGAATGCAATTTATCACAAATGCTGGCTTATTTTTACAAAAAAATTCTTTTTAACAAAATACATTATTATAAAATAAAAAAGGTATTCAATTGTGAGAGAAGTTAACATTTTGTTTCTGTTTATAGCCTTTGTAGTTGTTATGCGTGAAATAACTTGAGTGCTATAGATAATTATAATCACAATATTGTACAAGCAAATTGATTTTATTATAAAATTGTTATTGGCATTAATGAATATTTACTTTTAAATGTAATCATTGTTTTTTATCTCAATCAATGAAATTAATGATTGCTTTTCATTATTCTTGTCATTATTTTGCACTACAGTATCTTTAATACTTAAATAAGTAGTTATCAGTACTGCCAGAATATTTTTGGATAAGGTAAGATAATATCAACACACGTGCCTCAAAATTTGTTTATCTGTAAAACATTAAACTAACATGTTGAGCAACATCACGAAAATGTTAAACTTTTTAGGATTTCAAAAATTAAACATTTCCAATACACATATCCATATATTTTGTTTTTAAAATTTGTATTACTAGATTTATCCAGAAAGAATTATAATTTCATATCGGAAACGGTATTTTTTTCAGATCTCTTTATCTGCTTTAAACTGTCGTTTGAAAAGAACATAACAAATATTGCGTAAATTCATGAGATATTTGTCTGAGTTTAACTTAAAAACAAATTATTGTAAATCTGATTTTCTCGAGATAAAATAATAATTCACGTGGATAGGGGCAACCTGAACTAAATGAATAATGTGATACGAATGGAAAAATTCCATGACACCATCACGCACAAATAATCTCTTTACGATTGGTCTTCAGCAAAGGGAAAACTTAAATATCAGACTAGTACATTTGCACAAACTATCAGAATATTTATTAGTAGCGTTTTAAAAATTTTGCGTTAATCATTTTTTTCTACATTTTGAAAAAAGTGAGGATTTTTCATACTCTGTTGCTTACTGCGGTCGTTATTTTGAATTCTATTGGTAAGTATTGTAAAATGGTATCATCAACCCTACTAACAAAAGAACATTTTTCGAACCCATTCATAGTGTTATTGAAATAAATGCGTTTAGCTTCATTAATAAAATTTACCTTGACAGATTCAGTTTTGATTACTTTTTATGGAATTCCTGAAAAAAATAAAAAAATGTGCACTTTTCTGTAAGCTTTAAGATCGTGCCTTAAAAAGAAAATAAAACACAATTGTCATTGTTTCCTTCAAAAGTATTATTTTATGATTTTTTTTAAAGCTGCTGCTAGAACACGCAAATCGCTTTTTCTTATATTTTCCTTTTTTTTTCTTCTGATGTGCAAAAAGCATCACTGTCGAATCTATAATGCGATAACTCCGTCGGAAATAAAACTAACGAGTTCTAGTAGATCGAATCTGTCCGTCTATTAGGAATTAAAAATTGATCAATTGCTATTTGTTCTTACAGAATTGAGTTCCCAGGGAAACACTGCTCGTTCTTTGATTGGTCAGCCTTCGACCCAATCAGAATTAGGTAAGTTACTTTATTCTTTGAGTATCCTGGTTCTCGTTACACTACTTTGCAAAAAAGTAACTCGTTACAGTTACGTTACTAAAAGAAGCATCTTCCAGTTTTATTGAAGGTACTTTTAATAAAGAGCCCCCCTTTATTTTTAGAATTTAAATATAAATAGGCATATTCAGAATAAAATGTACCTATGCGATATTTAATTTAAATTTTTTGTTACAGAATTAGATGCAGTTGAAATTCACGATGTTCTTCCTGACCGGTGTTTTCTAAAAATGAAGGAAAACTATACTTTTGGTGTAAATCTCAGTCAAGTGTGTGATTTACACGTACCTTACTGGATGCAATGTGGGGGATGGGTTACTGATTCCAATATCCTTTACATACGAATGGCAGACCGTCATTATTGTGTACATCTCCAAAGGACAGATCTACTTCCTGGTTTTGATTATGCTGTTCATACCCCAAAGTGCTTTATGATGAATATATATGGGAAGTTTTATATAGCTGACTTTTTTCAAGTGTACAATGTACGTGAGCATGATCATCGAAGTGGAAGCGAACGAGAAAATTTCCCAGGCGATTATCCAAAAAACTTTCACGTATATGCAAAATTTTTACCACGCAGTGCTGTGTATAGTTCACCTATACGTTACTATTCGTCAGAGTAACGAACTTATTTTGTCAGTTACATTTATTCTTATTTTACTTTTGTTTAATAAAAAAAATGCTGACCTTGAATTGTTTGAATAGAAAGTTATTTCTTCCTATAATTGTCTTTGTAAGTCATGACTCATGTTCTATTAAAGATGAAATCAGATAAACAAACGACCACTCAATATATCAACAATACTTTAACAAATTTCAAGGGATTATAGGGATATTTTGAAATTTTAAAAAGTTTTTTAAGAAATTGAAACATTTTTTGTCAATTCTAATTTTTAAAATGCAACCATTCAAATGTTAAATTGTAAAATTAAGACTTGTAACAGAACAGAATTAAAAATAAAGTATTCCAATATTTTTTAATTTCAAATGATTTATTTTTTAATCATTTTGAACGTGAGGGAAGACAAACAATTCCGTAACTTATTATCTCAATTGGCAGGAGATAAAATTAAAAATTATCCTCATCATTACACATTAATTACATCCGAAGAAAATTTGTATTTTTATTAATACTATTTAATCAATAAAAAATTTTAAATTATCCTAACAAGAATAATGAATAGTTGCATTGTTTTTTAAATCATAAGAACAGCACACACAAAATTCCCTTATATTTTCGCTTCCCTGAATCATTACAAATAGCAGCCATATGCTTATACAGTTTTGGCTGCATTTATGTATCGTATGTCGGCCGAGAGTAAATGCGGTGCAGAATAAGTTCTAGAAGAATAGTGGTTTTAGTTTTCGTGTCAACGCAAAAAAGATTTTGAAAAATTACGGGAGTGGAAACAGAACGAATGAGCGTCAGAGCAGAAGCGGGCTGAAATTATTCCGCGGGGAAAAACGGTTTTGGACGTCAATCCGCTTCGACTCCCAGTCTAATCTCAACCCGCTTTTACCCCCAGTCCAAATTTAATACGTATTTGCTCGCGCCGGAAAATCGTAGCTTTTAAAATTTGATGGCCCGTATTGATGTTGTGATGTTGCAGTATTCATTTTCTGCTCCTATCAGATTTTTATTATAAATTTCGTCATCTCTGATCAAGGAGTTTAAATTTTTTCCTCACATTATGTGATACTCATGACAATACTACTAAGTTGTTAATTACTGATGAAAATCAATATAACATCAAGTTCAAAGTTCTACATTTTTCTCCATTATATCACACAAAGTTATATAGTTGATCTAACAATAACTTTATACCATTGGGCTCTATATTAAAAAATGTTAATAAACAAAGTTTACATAACACTATTTGTATTTGAAAAAAAACGTTGAAAATTTTGAACATTTTTTTGTAGCCTACTAATAATACATCAATTTATTGTAAAAGCTTTTAATTTTATCATTGGATTAGATCGTCAATCAATTTTTGATTTAAAAAATGTTAAAATTTTAATTGCAATGGTGAATTTGTAAATGATTTGATTTTTTCTAAATATGATTAGTATTTGAATTGATTTAAAAACCGTTCATTTTTCTTAATCAATGTATTTTCTACATTTGAGTAATACTGGAAGTAGCTGAAATATTATATAATATATAAAGTGTTATTTATGTTTCTATTGTAAATGTAAATAAAAAAGTTTTGTAAAGTTCGAAGATTTTCAGTTAAAATGGGGACATTATATCTTCATTTCGAACAAAAATAGAATAATTAAATTTGCAGTTAAAAAATTGATTGACAAAGAAGAATTTTCCATGAAATAATTGAATTTTCAACCAGAAAGATAAATCTTCAAATAATAAAGTGAATTTTAACGAACAAGTTCAACTTTCAACCAAGTAATTGAATTTTACACAGAAGAAATGGCTCTAAAAATAATAAAATTATTTTTTCAAAAACAAGTTCAACTTTAAACCACGTAATTTAATTTTCAATCAACAAAACTTATTTCATATCAAAAAGGACAAACTTACAATAAAATACATAAATTTTCCACCAAATATTTAAATTATAACCAAAAATAGAATCATTAAATATGCAGATAAAAAATGATTGAAAAATAAATAATGAATGTTTAATAAAATCATTTAATTTTCAACCAGAGAGATGGATCTTCAAATAATAAAATAATTTTTTAACAAGGAAGTTCAATTTTCAACTAAGTAATTGAATTTTTAATCAAAAAGATTAATTTTTCACCAAAAATGACGAAATAACAATAAAATGCATACATTTTCAAGCAAATTTTTTAATTTTCAACAAATAATATAACTAAATTTTAAGTTAAAAAAAATAAATTAAAGAAAAATAATTGAAAAGAAGAGTTGAATTTTTAACCAGAACGATGGCTCTCCAAATACTGCAATGAATTTTTGATAAACAAGTTTAATTCTCAACCAAGTAGTAATTGAATTTTCAGCTAGGAAGATTAGACTCCTACCAAATAACATAAATTTACAACGAAATATATAAATTTTCAACCACTTTGTTAAACTTTCAACCAAAAGTAGAATAAAATCATCACCTAAACAAATTATTGGAAAAAAACAAACGAATTTTTAAGAAATTAGTTCAATTTTTAGCAAGAGAAATGGCTCTTTAATTACGAAGATTAATTTTGAAGCAAAAAAGATAAGCTTACCTTAAAATTTATCAATTTTTAATGTAATTGTTAAATTTTTATCTAAAAACGATCAATTTTCAACAAAAAAAAACATAATAATCAAATTTTCATTAAAAAAAATTTTTTTTTTTTGATGAATCTAAAAAAGAAGTTAAATTTTCGACCAGAGAGATGGATATTTAAATAATAAAATAAATTTTTAACGGAGAAGTTAAATTTTTAACTAAGTAGTAACTGAATTCTCAACCAAGAAGATTAATTTCCACCAAGAAAAGATAAATTTACAATAAAATATATAAATTTTTAACCGAATTGTTGAATTTTTAACCAAGGATAGAATATTAAAATTTTCGGTTAAAAGAATTATTTAAAAAAAAACAACAATTTTCAACCTGATAGTTAAATTATCAGCAAGAGAGATTTCTCTTTGAATAATTAAATGAATTTTCAACAAAGAAGTTTAAGTTTCAATCAAGAGGATTAATTTTCTACCAAAAAAGACGAACTTACAATAAAATTTATAATTATTTCACGATATTGGTGAATTTTGATCTAAAAACTATCAATTTCAAACAAAAAACAAAAAAATTGAATTTCTAGCTAAAAAATCAATTTAAAAAGAGAATCTAAAAAAATAGTTAAATTTTTAGGAAGAGAGATGGCTTCCAAATAACAAAATAAAATTATAACGAGGTAGTTTAATTTTTAATGAAGACGATTAATTTTTACCAACATAAGACGAACTTACATTAACTAGCTGTGAATTCGATCTCGAGTGTTTCCACTTTATTTGTATGCATACGTATATATATATA